>CABHPQ010143016.1:0-20895 GCA_902168405.1 Peromyscus aztecus
AAACCTCACCTAGCTGATGACTATCTTTCACGTCTAAGTAATGGACACTGTAAGAGAGAGACAGTGCAGCCTTGAAGGTCAACTCCAAAACAACGTTTCAAAGAGTAAGTGAAAAGACACAGCCTGATAACAGCCCATGTGAAGTGTCTGCCAACACAGCACATCGTTCCTGTCCTTGGGGAAAGTGAGACTATGTATGTATAGAGCCTGAAACAAAATCAGGGCTCAAAACAATGCTGAGCTCATAGGAAGAGGTCATTATTTCATCTACTTGTTCACTGTTAGAGCCCTGGGTTCAGTTACAGGCTGTCCTCTTTAAAACAGACAAATTAAGAAAGAATGCCTTTGGGAGGGCGACATTTACTGTTATTAAGACATATTCACATAACAGATAGGAAGCTCTTATTTATAACAAAAACTATAAAATATAAGCATATACCTAGAACTGTGTTAGACATTTACACACTAAATAAATGAAATATAACAGGGCTAGTGTCAGAGCTCAGTAAGCAGAGGTGCCTGCTGCCAAGGCTGAGGACCTGAGGTCAGGCCCCAGGACCCTCTGACTCCTGCAGGCTGTCTTCTGTCCTCCACACACATGCTAGCCACACAGGCGCTTTATTTTGTCACCAAGGGGCTAAGAGGAGCATCATCAGATACTGTGAAGTATTCTTTACACTAGGTGCAGCACACCTGACACTCTCTTCTGGCCTTCAGGGGCACCCGGCACACATGTGGTGCACATACATACATGCAGGCAAAAGATTTATACAAGGAAAACTAAAAATACATTTACAAGTTGAGAAATGAAACCTAAACCCTAGCCCAAAGTTTATCTATAATAATCAATGCTGAATGAAAGCAATAAAGTAGATGCTAAGTCTCCCTCCTTATGGGCACCCAAAGAAAATGACCTTCAGAAAAAAATTTGGTAATTGTGAACTGCAAAAGGTGACCAAAGAGTTATCTCAAAATCATACTCTGTGTGTGTGTGTGTGTGTTACCGGGAATGAACTCATCAAGGCCTCTGTACATGTTAGATGAGCACTCTATTACTGAGATGCATTCCAAGCCTTTTCCAATATGAGGCAGGGTCTTACTCAATTGCCTAGAATGTCCTTGAATTTTCTACATAACAGTGCTCTCTAACACAGACAAAATACAAAACTCGACATCAGATCCTGTCTCCAGGTTCCTGACTTGAGTTCCTCTCTGATGTCCCTGGATGATGGACTACAAGCTGTAAGCTGAAATAAACCCTTTCCTCCCCAAGTTGTTTTTGGTCATGGTGTTTCATCACAGCAGGGGACACCCTAAGACAACAAGTAAACTTTATACACACAGTTTTAAATGAGTAGGAGGAAAGATCTCAAAATGTTAACGGGTCTTTTATGTGTAGCAGAATTTTAGTATTATATGTACTTTCTAAAATTCTCTGCTATGGATGTGTACCTTTTGCTTTCAATTTTCCATGACTATTGCTTTCACTAAAACAAACATGCTGAGGACAACCCCCACACAATATATATTTGTAACTATAGGAGGTTTCTCACTTTCCTTTAAAGTCCCCAAATAGCAAATAGGTCAGCTAAGGGTAGAAAACAGGCTATTATTTGTCAATTCCCCAAAGCATTCACAACTGACCGGTTTTCAACTTGACAGTAAGACATTAAAGAAAATATGAAGGGTAGGAGAATGGCTGTTGGTAAAGTGCTTGTACTTGCAAGCTCAAAGACCTCAGTTCTCTCCCTAGAATTCACGTAAACAAAAGCCAAGTGATTTGCAATCCTGGTTACAGAGGCCGATCCCTAGATCTTGCTGGGCAACTCCCCTACCATACTTAGTGAGTTCAGGAAAATAAGAGACCAGGCCTAAACAAACATACATACATACATACATACATACATACATACATACATACATACATAAATAAATAAATAAATAAATAAACGGGCAGGCAGTGCCTGAGGAAGGAATACCACCCGAGGAATAAGAGCTAAGGCTGTCTGCCCCTTGCTTCCAGAGGCATGTGCACACGCAAACACACAAAGAAAATGCGCAGCCCTGACTTACCGTCTTCTGCTAAGATCTTGGCTGCATCTTTCTCGTCTTCCCACTTCCCCGTCACAAAGCAATCTCTGATACTATTCATAACCTTACACAGAAAAACCAGCACTTAGTACATTTATACAAAACAACTATTCTTCAGAAATGGTAACAGACAACAATTTGCCTCTAAATATTTCTCAGGACACTTCAAACTGGCCCTGTAATCCTAGTACATATCTATAATCCTAGTACCAGGGTTGTTGAGGCAGAAGAATATTCAAGCTCAGTCTAGATCACACTGTGAGCCAACTTAGAATACAGAGACTGTCTCAAAAATATTAATAAGAAAGCAAATACACACTTCTGTGGATACATTCATTCCACATAAGTGTGTGAGATAATTCTTACAGAATAGTAGAAAAAATCTGCAAATATATAGAAGGGACATATACCCAGAATATATAAACTGATAAGGGATATGTTCTCATAATAAACAACTCTTATAACTAAATGTCTAAATTTTAAAAATAGGCAAACAGTATGAACAGGTATATAACAAATAGATAGCAATCACCTGAAATGATGCTTGACAACATTAGCTATCTGAGAAATGCAAATCAGTATCATGATATGACATATTTCACACCTTCTAGTGTAGCTAAAAAAAGATAGATACAAATAACTCTTGAAGATGTAAACAAACTAGAACCCACAAATACTGCTGGTGGGAATGAAAATTGCACGGCTGTTTTTTAAAAGAATGGAGTATATATGAGGGAAAAACTTGTTTTCTCTAATCTTATCAACGGTAACTAACATACTGTTCTGATACAGTTTTGTCTATAACACTGAGATAAATGAGATGAGCAATTACATGATTTTTCTAATTTTACTCCTTCAATTCAACCAAGGGCTAATTCTCTAGAAGGAATGTAGTTAAAGCTATAAATAGATAAAGAACAGGAAACTGAGAAGCGGTGCAGGGTGGATATGATCAATATATATATATATATATATATATATATATATATATACACACACACATATATATATATGAAATTATCAAAGAATATTATATTAGGTTCCCTAGCCATCTTTCAAGGGAAAGACTTCCTCCCCTTCCCTGCCCTTCTGCTAACCAGCAGCCATCTACCAAAGAACAAGCCTAGTTCTAGACCTGAACCTTCTTCCCCTGAACCACCTCCACCTGCTAAGTCTATTCTTCCCTTTGCCATCTGTGCAGACTAGTTCTGTGTCAACTTGACACAAATTATTTGGGAAGTGGGAGCATCAATGGAGAAAATGCCCCTACTGGATCAGCCTATGGGTAAGACAGCGCTGCATTTTCTGGACTGATAATTGATACAGGAGAGCCCAACTCACTGTGGCAGCGCCACCCCTGGGCTGGTGGTCCTGGGTACTATAAGAAAGAATGCTGAGCAAGCCATGAGAGGCACCAGTTCCTGCTAACATGTTCCTGCTTTGAGTTCTTGCCCTGTCTGGATGACAGACTGTGAACTCTAAGGGGAAACCAATCCTTCTTCCCCAAGTTGCTTTTGGTTATGGTGTTTCACCCCAGCAATGGAAACCCTGAGTAGGACACCACCACCCCTGCTCTCCTGTCACTGTCTGCAAACACAAAGGCTACTTCTAGACCAAGGTCCACAAACCCTCTGTTCCTGAGACACCACTGCTGGGTAAGTCACCTCCTCCCTCTCCATCCCCTGCATTCCTTCCCAAAACAGTTACCACCTCCACACCCAAAAATCTAGCTCCAGATCCATGGCCTTTGAACCTGCTTTCTTCAAGGGCCATCTCCCCTTTCCTATACGCCCACTGCCATCTCTGCACCCACAGGCCTAGCTCCAGACCAGGGGTTGGGAGCCATCTTTCCCTGGTCCAATTATACAGCTCATCCACTAATTTTATATCATACATCTGCACTGGCCCAATCCAAGGAAGGCCAGATTTTCACTTTCAGACATAAAGCCAAAAGAAGAAGTCCACATGCCCAGGTCAAATCACCAGAACAAAAAATAACATGAATGGCCATGACAGCATGTTTCCCATCAAACCCAGTAGTCTTACAGAAGTGTTCTCTATTGAGAACTACCTAGGTGAACCACAGCACACAATTTAAAAGCACAATCATAAACTTTATCAAAGAATTCAAGGAATTTAACGAAGGCATGAACAAATACTTCACTAAACTCCACAAGGGTAATGATAAACACCTGAGAGATGTCCAAGAAAATACAAATACATGGCTGAATGAAATGATGAAGATAATTCACAATTTGAAACAAACTGAAGTGAAGATGGAACGAGAAAACGCCAACATCCTGGTTAGAAAACTGCAGGAAAGGCTGGCCAGCAGAATGAACGAGTCAAGCAGAAGACAGGACACCAGGACTGGAAGATACAGCAGAGGCTCTGGACTGAAGCAAGGACTATGAAATAATGTTAAAGCACAGGAAAGGAAGATTTGGAAATGCGGGACACCATCAAAAGACCAAATCTTCTCATTACAGGCATAACTGAGGGAGAAGAACCCCAGATCAATGGCATAGACCAGATCTTCAACAAGATCACAGAAGCACACTTTCCCCCAAATTAAGGAAAGACACACCCATACAGATACAGGAAGCACACAGAACACCAAACAAGGCCAGAAAAGAAACACCCCACAGCACATCATGGTCAAAACACTAAGGATACAGAACAAATAAAAAACACTGGAAGCTGCAAGAGGAAAAATACAAGTCACATACAAAGGGAAATCCTTCAAAGTAATACCTGATTTCCCAGAAATGACTTCTCACTTCTGGAGCAACGCACTCTAAGTTCTAACGCCACAACTATAACTACCTGCTATAGTTAAGCAAAAAGAAAAAAATTTTCCATGATCCAAACAGCCTAAAAAATTTCATTTCCAACAACAACAAAATGCTCAACAGAATCCTGGGAGCAATACTCCGAACTGAAGAGAGCAACAAATACAGCCAAGAGACTTAGGAAGAAAACAAAGCTAAACTTTAATGAAATGTAAAGTACAAGGAAGAACACAAATTAGCAGGAAAAAGCAACAAACGGACTGCAGGCTATACACACCTTTTAAATAATAACTATTCATTTCCTCAACTCTCCAGCCAAAAGACAGGCTAGCTGAAAGGATTAAGAAACAAAACCCAGAGGACTGGAGAGATGGCTCAGCAGTTATGAGCACTGGCTACTTCTCTAGAGGACCCGGGGTTCAATTCTCAGCACCCACATGGCAGCTCACAGCTGTCTCTACCTCTAGTTCCAGGGGATCTGACACCCTCACCCAGACATACATGCAGGCAAAACATCAATGCACATAAAATAAAAAGTTTAAAAAAAAAAAGAGAGAGAGAGAGAGAAGCAAAATCCATTCATCTATCATCTCCAAGAAACTCAGCTTTAAAGATACCACCTTAAAGTGAAAGGATGGAAAAAAAGTATTCCAAGAAAATGGGATCAAGAAGCAAGCAGGCATGGCCATCCTAGTAGCTGACAAAATAGAATTCAAACTAAAACTAATCAGAAAGACAAAGAAGAGCACTTCATTCTAATCAAGGGATCAATTAATCAGGAGAATATCACATGCACCAAACTCTGCTGCGCCCAATTTGGCTCAGCAGCTGCAGTTATGAGCACTCTTCAGAGGATCTAGGTAATTCCCAACACCCACACTGTGCCTTGCAACTGTCTGTAACTCCAGTCCCATGGGATCTGATGTCCACTCACCTCCACTGGCACCAGACACACACACACAGACATATGTGCAGACAAAACAGCCATACACATAAATTTTTTAAGTCTTAAAAGAAATAAAAAAAGAAAACACACTAACGACACATATTTACACAAACCCAACAATTGTAGGTGATTTCAACACACCATTTTCTCTAATAGACAAAAAATAAGAGAAACCTCAGAACTACATGATATCAAAAACAGATCTAACAGATGTTCCACCCAAATGCCAAACATACATTCTACTCAGCAGCTCATGGAAGCTTTTCTAAAACAGACTACATGCTTGGTCACCAAAAAAAAAAACCTTAACAAATACATAAAATCTGAAGTAATCCCATGTATCCTATCCAATATTACACAATAAAAGTCTATAGCAGCTGGGTGGTGGTGGCGCACACCTTTAATCCCAGCACTCAGAAGGCAGAGCCAGGTGGATCTCTGTGAGTTCGAGGCCAGCCTGGTCTACAAAGCGAGATCCAGGACAGCCAGAGATGCTACACAGAGAAACCCTGTTTCAAAAAAACAAAACCAAAAAACAAACAAAGAAAAACAAGCAAAGACAATAAAACTACAGACCAATATCCATGGTGAACATAGATGCCAAAAATCCTCAATGAAATACTAGTAAACTAAATAAAAGCATGTAGGAAGATCATCCACCATGATCAAATAAGTTGGCTTTATCCCAGAAATGCAGTATGGTTCCTAGGTCAGTAAGTAAAATCAGAGAAATGGACTTAAAGACAAAACTCACATGTTCATCTCAAGAGATACAGAAAAGGCCTCTGACAAAATCTAACACGCTTTCATGATAAAAGTTCTAGAGAGTGGAACTGGAGGAACACATGTCAACATAATAAAGGCTGTAGAAGACAAATCCACAGCCAACACTATCCCTAACAGAGAAAAACTTGAAGCAATTCCATGAAAATCAGGAATGAGAGAGCTCCCTATTTGGCTGGAACCCCTGTCACCCCAGTATAAGCTGGGGAAACCCCATCTGCCCTACTTCCTTCCCCCAACCTCACCTGCACTAAATAAACTCTGAACAAGGGAATGGCACCAAAAGCCCAGATGCAATCTGCCTTTCTGATATGACCAGCCCACCCAAGTGCCCGCCCAGGGGCTTAGCTTTTGACCATACTTGGGCACAGTCCGAGCTCCTGGCTGGCACATCATCATCCCTCAACTAAGGTCTATAAAACCTCCCTGCCTTAGTCCAGGTGCGAATTCTCTGGCCCCGTTCTTTGAGACCGCCCAACAAATCTGTTTTTCATCTCGTGTGATCTGGCCTCGGTGGAAACCTACACTGCCCACTGTCCCCACTCCTTTTCAGTACTGTGCCTGAAGCACTAGCCGGAGCAGTAAGGCAAGAGGAGGAAATGAAAGGGATACAAACAGGAAGTCAAAAGCCTTATTTGCAAATGGCATGAGATCCTAAAAATTCCAACAGAAAACTTCTAGAAACAATCAACAATTTCAGCAAAGTGGCAGAGTAAAAAAATCAACTTACAAAAATGGGTTGTTTTCTATACACAACAGCAAACCCGCTGACAAAGACAAGGTCACACCCCCTTAACCACAGCACCAGAGACAACAAGAGAATCCTGGAATAAACCTGACCAAGGAGACAAAATACCTCTCCACGAAAACGTCAACTCTGAGGAAAGAGACTAGAGAGGGAAAAGACATCACGTGTTCATGAAGTGTTCATGAATTGGTAGAATACTGTGAAAATGACCATCCTATGGAAGACTATTTACAGATTCGATGAAAATACCCACAACATTCTTCCCAGAAACAAACAGAAGTAAAATCTTCAGATACATATGGAACCAGAGAGGATCCCAGAGAGCCTAAGCAAGCCTGAGCTTTAAAGACAAAAAGGCAGCATGCTTTCACACCAGCAGTTGAATACTTCCTTTCCACCTCACCACACCACAAGGACAGATGGAGTCTGGTTAAACTCAGAACCTGTTACTGCTTGTACGCTGGAAACACTGACATGGGGAAATGATCTGTTAGAGAACAAGAAGCCAGTGACAAATATGTAATCCTGAAGTCAGAAAACGTCCTTCTAAAGTAAGTCTTTAATCATTTCACTGCATTTCAATGTGTGTGTGAGGGAGGTGAGGGGTGGTAGGGATTGTGTGTCCAGATGCTAGGTAAGCACTCTGCCACTGATACACTTCCAGCCCCAAGTCTTCCCAAAGCACACAGACCGTTCAGCATTACCTCCTCTAAATCCCAATCATGAGGCGCCTCCACAAGAAATCTAGAGCAGTCCAGAGAGTCAGCCTTGTGCTTACACCCTCTGTCCGGCTGGCTGACACGGAACAGCCCTCCAAGCTCTTCTAGGGTGTCTCCATCTTCTTCTTCATTATCCTCTGTCACTAAAGAGACCACCATAAGAGAAAGGTGAAAATAAAAACTTCAATCTTAGAGGACTCCTTGCCCTGAACTAGTTAAACCACACATCTTAGAATTTAAGGAATTGTGGTCCCTGTTCATTATAGACATGTTATGTCCCTGGGCCACTCACCCACAGAGCCAAAAGGCCAAAAAGTTATCACTTAATGTGTCTGGAAGATTTGTCCCAGAGACCACTGAGGAGTGAGTACTGGAGGCTGGGGAAGGGAGGCATTTAAAGGAAAAGATCTCCCAGAAGATCGTCTATGCAGAGCTCCCTTAGAACTTCTGTCAGTAAGTGTCTGAGGTAAAATCTAAATGAAGAGCAGTACAGATCACTCTCCAATTTCCTCTCATGGGGCAACTTATTTCTGCATTTTTTTCCTAAAAAGAACTGATTAACAAGTTTAACAAACTAAAAATTAGTGAACATGGGGAGAGAACACAGGGCTCTCATTCTTACAAGGAAGGGGGGGTGACTTTCATAGGCAGAAATATGTTCTTAACATTAAATTTAACAAAACAAAACAAATCCCATGAAGGACTTTATAAAATGATACAATGGACAATATTCTCATTCAAACTTTCATGCCAACTGAACAATATGTTATAAGACCAATTTATGGTCCCTGTGACATGATTATAAACATCTGCCAAGGCCAGCAAAAGGCTCAGCAGGTGAGGATGCTTGGCATGCAAGCCTGGTGGCCTAAGTTGGAACCGGAAACCCATAAAAGGGTGGAGAGAACCAACTCCACACATTGTCCTGTAACCTCCACACATATCCTTGGCATCAGTACTCTCCCACACCATAAATGTGTACACGTACGTACACACACACACACACACACACACACACACACACACACACACACAGTAAGTAAATTTAAAATCTGTTTTTAAAATGTCTGGTAAATATATAAAAGCTGATAGCCAGAAATAATGGATGTCAAAAGTATAATTCCAATCCTTTTGTCTACCTCATTTCCTTTTCAGAAAACAATCTAAGAACCTAAAACATTTTGAGCTCTGAACAGAGTTCTTTACCTGTCCCGTAAATCAGCTTTCGAAGATTGGGAGCCGCTTGTTGCTGCCTCAGAAAGGCCTCTGCTGCCTTCCTGGAAAGGTCTTCCTTCCACTTGAGGGCACCTGGAAGACCAACACCCAGTTACATCTGCTCACTGGTCTCAGCCTCCAACTCCAAAGTTCACCCATCCTAAAACGTGCTCACGACATGTTTAAGTAGTTAACAAACCCAAAGAGCAGACTCGAAAATGTAAACACCCTACTGATACCAACAGTGTGAGGATGCCTGGCATTTCTGGAGTATTTACCTGACGTTTCTAGGGAGCTGCTATTCTCTTCCTTGTGCTCTTCTTCCTCTTTGAGTAAAGTTTCAATGTCACTGGTCTCATCAACCATGTTCTCTGACTCGAGTTTCCGCCCACTGCCCCCCTGAGGACTTGCAAGCTTTCCCCTGACAAGCCCTTTGTGTTTCGAGTCTTCATCGGAACTGAGCTCGGAGTCTCCAGACTCATCTTCAGATGGGAATGCCTCTTCGGCTGTACAATGACCAGAATCAGAAGTGGTGAGGGCCGCTTTTCTCCCTGGGGAAGGCTTCTCCACATCCAGACGGTCCCTCCACTCACGAGCTGCTGACAACCTTGCCCCACTCTCTCCTCCAGCAGACTCGGAGTCCCCGATGTCTCTCTCTCCTGCAGCAGAATCGCCGCCATCTTCGCTGCTTTCGTCTGCTTCCTCTGCCGCCTCCTCTTCCCCAGAGCTCCTCTCAAGATCGTCATCGCTATCAGCAAACGCTGGCAAGTCTGCCTCACTGTCTTCTTCCTGCTCCTCAAGTTTTGGTCGCTTGCTTTCCCTAACCGACACGTATTTACAGCTGGAGGGTTTAGCACCTTCCTCTTCCTCTTCCTCATCACTGGAGCCACTTTCCATTCTGTCACCTTCAGACATTTCTTCATCATCTTCACTATCTTCATCTCCAGACTCATCTTCCGTGTCTCCAAAAACGGCTTTCCGACGTATTCGACCAGTCTTCACATCCAGCTGCTTTTCCTCTTTTGGCATCCACAGCCTGTATTTCAAACAAATAAAAACGAATTCAAACTGTACAGCAGTTCTCTAGTCTAGAAATGTCAACCACTATGCTGAGAAATGGGAGGCTGAGGCAGTAGGGGTCAAGGTTCTAGCCTGCCTGAGCTCACAGGAAGGCAAGTTTACAAGGGCAACTTAGTACTTAGTGAGACCCTGTCCCCAGACAGAAATTTATTTCTGTGGGGTAGAGTTGCTGGTAGACTCTGACCCGGCCTGTGCAGAGCTCTGTGGTCACTCTTAGCATTACTAAAGAAACAGCACTATCATACTCCCAAAATGACAGCACAAAAAATGACAAGTAACTAAGAAGCAAACTCACACAGCTGCCTAATGACACGCTTGCAAGGCACTAATAGAACAAGGAGACTCTTGTTAGAAACAAACAAAGCGCCGGGCGGTGGTGGCGCATGCCTTTAATCCCAGCGCTTGGGAGGCAGAGCCAGGCGGATCTTTGTGAGTTCGAGGCCAGCCTGGTCTACACAGTGAGATCCAGGACAGGCTCCAAACCTACACAGAGAAACCCTGTCTCGAAAAAACCAAAAAAAAAAAAAGAAAAAAAAGAAAGAAAAAGAAAAGAAACAAACAAAGCAACTTCTATTTTAGGAAAACTAGTCAAAAGAGAAGTTAGTATTTAGTACATTTTTAAAAACTAACTCCAGGGTCAAAGGACAATGTAAGCCTGGGTCACCTGTTGTGTCAGAAAATACTATACCCATGCTCACAGATTAATGGGATGTGCCTAGAAGACATGAGACTTGACACTGAGGGTCACAGCTGGGACCATGCAGGCATCAGAGAAAACAGTAATGGGATGGTAACACACAAAATAAAACCAAAGTCCAGAGTCAGCAGTGATACAGAAAGCAAGCGGGAAGGGAAAGCTCTTGGTTAAAGAATGCCAGAGTTCTGAACAGTGCTCTGTGGGTTGGTGACTCATTTTTTGGGCACTGCTGAGTTTGTAGAGTATGATAAAACAGGCTGAGGAAATGCCTCAGCAGTTCCGAGCACTCGCTGATCTTACAGAAGACCTGGGTTCCATTAATTGGTACAGAATTATTGAGTTGGTAAAGTTATGAGATAAAATTAAAACTAAACAAAGCTATTCAATGTAGTGCTACATATAAAATGGTGAGACCATCAATTATAAAAAAAAAAAAACAAAACTGCAATATACCATAAGACAGTTCCTAGATCAGAAACACAAATAGCAAAACAATGACTATATAAAAAGACTATATATAAAGAATACATAGATAAAGAAAATGCTTAGGATATTTAAATTATAAAGTTATTAATTATGTGTATGTATGTGTGTGCCTACAGAGTTTATGTGGACCATGAGCATGTAGGTGGTCAAAGCAGTCAGAGGGTGTCAGAGTCCCTAGAACTGGAGTTACAGGCATTTGTAAGGCAATAAATGTGGGTGCTGGGCACTAAATCTGAGTCCTCTGCAGAAATAGGATGTGCTCTTAACCACTGAGCAATCTCTCAAGCCCCGGGAATAATGACCCTTAAATGAACTCTTTAATTTTTCAAGTTACCACGGTAGGCAATAATGCACAATATAATAAATATATAAATATACTACAGTCTATCATTTTCAGAATGAGTATGAGGCGTGAGTAGAACAAAAATCAATGTTTAACAATGGCACATAAGCATACAAGCTCCCAACCCGGGCTGAAAACTGAGCCACGCTAATGACACTACCATGACGACAAAGCAATGTATGGAGGACTTTCAGAGACAAGGCTTGTGCCTTTGGACAAGACCTGAGTAAGCAGCTACATACTATTCGAAAACTTTGGTCGCTAAACAATATCCAAGCAGTCTTCTAGAAAACTAAAAGCAATCAATAGAAAAGTTTGTGTAGTATTTGAGCAATAATATGAATACTTCTGTTGAAAACAAGTCTTCTATTTTATTGTGAGGAAATACAGTATTACATAATGCTACATAAGTGGAAAAACTGTCAAGAAGCACATGAATATACACAGTAAACCAAAAAACCCGGAGTCAAATTCCATCAAAATAAAATGTGATGGTAGAATGGTAGGTAATATAATTTTTAACTTTTTAAAATTAAAAATTAGGAAAGAGCCAGTAACATGGGTCATTGAGTAAAGGCACTTGTTGCCAAACTTGACTTTCTGAGTTTGATTCCTGGAACGGACACAGTAAACAGAGAACCAACTCGAATAATCTGTACGCAAGCACTCCCCCCCCCCTCTCTTTCTGTCACACACACACACACACACACACACACACTCTAAATGTTAAAAAATAAATAAATAAATAACTTGGAAAATGGTCGACTTACCCTTGATTATCTATATCTTCTGACCCCAGCGGTTTGGAATCAGAAAAAAGTGTCACTCTGCTTGAAGCCATCTTGGCATCGATACTGGCATGGGTGGAGATGAGACTCTGGACCAGTTCATGTGTAGGGCCTGGTTCCTCCTGCCGAAGCCAGGAAAAAAACGTGCAAGTGAGGAAAGCACAAGGGTCCTGGCGACATGCTGGTTGCATCACTTCTCAAACCTACCCTAAACTTGGGCTATAGACGACTCAGCAGTTCCAACTGCATACTGCTCATGCAGAAGACCTGTGAGCTCATTTTCTAGCACAGCGCCCACGCCAGGAGGCTCACAGCTGCCTGGAACCCCAGTACCATCTGACATGTCCGCCTCTGAACACACATACACAAAAATAATAAATCTTTTAAAAATTATCTTATAGTTCTAAAAACCTTTCTCACTGTCTCAAGAAAAAGAAAATTCTTGCAACAAAGCTTAAACTTGATCCCCAACACTGTAAACACTTCTCAATTCACACAGTACATAATCTGGTAACCTAAGCCATTAGCTAGGAAAACTCCAGGTCTCTACACTACAGCCAAGAACAATTTTAACCCAGTAAGATTACCTTTCAAAACCTAACAAAAATCTAAGTCCCCATCACTCCCATGGCAAAGGAACACCTTGGAATACGGGATGGAGAGACGTAAGCTGGAGGACAGGAATAATGCTGTGTGATACTGTCCTCCGCATGAGGCCTGGCCACTGTACTCATGAACGGACAGCAGCTGTGCTAAGCTACACAAGGCGGAACCTGTCAACATTCTCACTTGGGTTGGGGAGGGGTTCATAGGCACCATCTCTCCCTGAGGAGCAACTGACAGTTAATGGCTGCTGAGGGGTAATCTCTGTTGTTGGTGTGTTTTAACATGTAGCATGTAATGTGTTTTGCCCACACATTTTCATCTGTGCACTACTTGCATGCCTTTATGCCTGCAGAGGCCAGCAGAGGGTGTCGGTTTCCCTGGAATTGGAGTAAAAGTCAGTTGTGAGCCACCATGTAGATGCTGGAAAGGTCCCAGGTCCTCTGCAAGAGCAGATAGTGCTCTTAACCTCTGTAGTCCACATCCAATAAATAACTCCAAACCTATTCTCATGTAAACACCCTAATTAAACTCAGTGGGTCATTATAAAAAATGACATGCTGCAGGGTGTTGGTGGTGCACGCCTTTAATCCCAGCACTCGGGAGGCAGAGACAGGCAGATCTCTGTGAGTTTGAGGCCAGTCTGGGCTACAGAGTGAGTTCCAGGACAGCCAGGGCTGTTTCACAGAGAAAGTCTTGAAAAATCTTAAAAAAAAAAAAAAGAAGACATGCTGAGAAGCTTCAGCAGGAAAGATGAGGGGCAACAAGGAGGGAAGCAAGTATGGAAACTGCTCGACTCCATCCCATATACAGAGTAAGTCGGAAAGTGTGTCCAGAAGTGTGAGGGAAGGAGAGGGAATTGGGTTGACAATGATCAAAACATAATATACACATATAGAAAACTGTCAAAGAAATCTTTCCAAAAGCATCTCAAATTTCTTACACTTATACACACACAGCTCTAACTGCAGGAAGAGGAAGTTCAACAGGAGAAGCAAGGAGGACAAACAACACAGGATGTTTAATAAAACCTCAAAAAATCACTATTTTTTATTTACATAACATTATATATAACGCATACAGGCACAGGTGTACATATCTTAAATGTACACACACACACACACACACACACACACACACACACACGATAAGAGATCCTAAATGAAGTATGCCACTTAGACTGACAATGTTCTTCACAAGAGTCACTACTATCTAACAAAATCCCCAGTACCCAGCATGAAAAACTTCCATGTGAGTGGTTGGTCAGGGGAGTCCAGGTCACTCCCAGAACAATTCAAGCTATTGCTGTAGTCCTTCGTTGCTTCTCAGAGGGTGAAGATAAGTTCCTATCACTGAAGACACCACGTACTTAGGACACAGAACCTAGAGTCAAGATGGATCCAACCTGAAAGCTCGTTCCTGAGGTCTAGTGATCACAGTACCAGAAAATACTAAGCAAGCCACCGAGGGAAGGAAGCAATGAATAGTCCTACCTAGCTGTGATGCTTATGAACCACAACAATAGCCGATGTGGCAAGATGTCCCTAAAGGTGTAATACTGGCACTCACATCTGGGTGATAACCACCAGCTGTCCACAGGAAGGAAACCATGCTTGGTACTGGAAAGCTAACCAATGAGGGGCTAGTGAAGTCATGGATCTTAGAGGACTTACGACCACCACTTTACAAGACAAGCTTAATTCCCAACTGCATTCTAAAACGTACCCATATACCCACACAGAAGTGTAGCTATCACCCCTCATCGAAGAGCTTCTCTTTATAGCAAATAGAGACCACTATAGGAAACTATAACTGGTCACAATTCAGAGATCAACAGATGGTGGGGAGCCCAGTCTCAATGGGCATACTACAACACAACTCCTGACCTAAGCTTCAGAGAACAAAGAGGGGCAGAAAGACTTAAGAGCCAGAGGAGCAGCAGGTCTGTGGTTAAGACTGTGTTTCCTAGAGAGCTGGAGAGGTGCCTCAGAGGTTAAGAGCACTGCTTGTTCTTCCAGAGGTCCTGAGTTCAATTCCCTATGAGTGCAGACAGAACACTGTATACCTAATGAATAGAACACTGTATACCTGATAAGTAAATCAATAAATCTGGGGAAAAAAAAAAAAAAAGATTGTGTTTCCTAGAAATGGCAGGGCAGCCACACCCTTGACACCTCAACAGAATGGCTGCCTGGACAAGACTTCAACAGTGACAAGACCAATAGTCATGCTAACGTGACAGGGGGAACCTTCACAAGATCCCACCCACAGACAAAGAACTGTGACAACTAATGCCTGCTGTGGGAGAGAGTTAGTCTTCCCCAGGGATGAATCCCCTGATTAATTAATTATCCAATACAAACTGGTCAGCCCTGAAATCAAATACATACAAATACCATCACACGGACTCAGTTATAGTTATATATTTATAATTACACACATAAATATATTTATAAATAACAATAATAATCAAAGAAAAAGAGGCCATCAGCTTGAGGGGGGAGGTCACAGAAGGGGTTGGAGGAAAGGGAAGGGGAAATATGATTTAATTAATTTTGATTTTAGAAGTTGTAAATTAGAATAAAAATACCACTAATAACTTACACACACACAATACACATACCAGCCAGGGCTATGTAGAGAGACCCTGTCTCAAAAAAAAAAAGACAAGAAAGAAAAGCAAAGCCAGAATAAGAGCACTCTGGACCTAGCAAACACTAGTTTTCTAGAAAGAAGATGAGCGTGGCAGGGGTGCTAACAACTGGGGACGTCAAAGCTGAAGAGCAGGAAGGACAGGATTTTTATTTTCGGCTTGCTACAATGAAAACCACCCTTTATAATCAATGCTTTTTATCATAACTTGGATTAAAAGAAATAAAGCTTTAATAGCTAGAAGATGAACGCAATAGTTGACAAAAACGATTTGCAAAGAACATTCAGAGAGACCCTTTCTTACCATTGCCTGAAAGCCATGGCTACCGCCGAGGTCAACGTAAACAGCATCTTTGTCATAGAGCACACCCCCAACGCCAGAGAGAGGCGCATAGACCAGCTTCTCCTTCTCATTCAAACAGCGCTTCTTCTGCTGTTCCGGGAGCGCACAGGGGTCCGGGAGGAAACTGACATCACTGACAGCAAAATCCCCTACGCCTGGAAGACAGAACCCAGGAAGCAACTTGACAAGAAGTCAAGTATTCACAAAGCAAGTGTCAAACCTTGGGAAAACACATCCCTGCATCTGCAGGCTTGAGGCGTGACCCGGAAAAGGCACTGAGGCAGTAGACCTTGCTAGCCAGACAGTATCTGCATCCACTCAACATTTGGCAGATGATACACAACTGGGTTATTTCTAAAACCTCCAGACCATGGTTCTGCCTTCTTTGGTCCTTTCTCAATGTTTCGGAGGAACGAAACCACCCCAGGAGGTTGCCAAATACAGTGTACTTTACAGTAAGAGAATACCTGGCATGTGAATCTGGCTGTTATTTTTCAGGTAGGCCCCTCGTAAATAACCATAAAGAGACACCTTTCGGTCACATTTGATGTTTGTACGGATGTCCTCAGGGTTTGTCAAATCTTCCATCCTAGAAAAATAAATACAATCACACTGCAGGGAGAAATGTAAAAAGTACTTACACTTCTCGTCACGTGTTGACCACTCTTGTTCATGGGCTGGGAGCACGGCTCAATGGTTCAACACTGCCCAGCACATGAGGCTTGGAGCTCAATCTTGAGCACCACAAGAACAAGACTCACTCCTTAAGCACATCATTTAGAAAACTACAAGATACAGAAATATGGAAGCATGGTTCACTGTGTTCCAGAGGACAAGGAGCAAAACCATGACTGCCTCCAACTGGCTCCATATGGTAATGCACTCCACAAGACACTGGGTCAGGGAAGAGCACAGAACATGTTTAGAAAAACCCTTTATGGAAGAGTTAAGATTAAACGGATGACTGAGGTTTTGCTTTATCTCGGATTCCTCTAAGGACGGGATTAGAGGCTGAGAAAACAAAACACAAATAAAGCAGAGGTACTGAACAA
This sequence comes from Peromyscus aztecus, assembly GCA_902168405.1. Taxonomy (NCBI): domain Eukaryota; kingdom Metazoa; phylum Chordata; class Mammalia; order Rodentia; family Cricetidae; genus Peromyscus; species Peromyscus aztecus. Next base: position 17,339 of record CABHPQ010143016.1, read on the forward strand.
CTGGTGCTCTGGGCACAAGGACTTCATCACTGATGTCTCAAAATTTCCCCATTTTTCTGTTAACCAGTTTGTTTGGTTTTGTTGTTGTTTGTTTGTTATTTTGGTTTTTTGAAACAGGGTTTCTGTGTGTAGCTCTGGTTGTTCTGAACTCGCTCTGTAGACCAGGCTGGCCTCAAACTCAGAACTCAAGCGATCCGCTTCTCTCTGCCTCCTGAGTGCGGGGATTAAAGGCGTGTGCCACCTAGCTTTGTTGAGAGAGAGAGAGAGAGAGAGAGGGGCAGTAGTGGTACATGTCTTTAATCCCAGCACTCCAAGACAGATGTAGGCCAGCCTGGTCTACAGAGTGAGTTCCAGGACAGCCAGGACTACACAGAGAAACCCTGTCTCGAAAACAAAACAAACAAACAACAACAAAAAACCCACACAAACAAAAAAGGAGAAAAAGAAAAAAAACGCCAGGAATCAGCCAGAGGCTTTGCGAAAGCCCTCTAATGCACTGAGCTGCATCCCCAGCCCTTAGCTTCACTGGAAATGCTTATAATTATTTGCCCTAGAAAGCACAGTATCTTCCAGTGACTGCATGTTCTCAAGCCTTAAAACAGTTAAAATGAAATACACACACCTGGAAGAAAAGAAACTCACTTATATTTTACCTGTCTGCCAGGATGTAAGGATGAGAAGTTTGCCATGTGAGAGGCCTAAACTTCATAACTGTAATAAATCGGCCCAGGTTGTGAATCTCTTGGTTCTGATATTCTCCATGTACCATTCCAGAAAGGTAGAACAGCTTGGCACCCTAAACATTAAAAAGAAAACAAAGTAAAAATGAAAGTCAATTACATGCATGTCAACACCATAAGAAGCAGGGTCATTGGGAGCCAATGTCTTGGTGTTTTCAAAGCTGGCTGCTTTCTTCAGGGCTTGTCATGTGAGGGTCTCACCAAAGCAAACTCCTCTCAGTTCAACACCAGCATCTGTGGAGAAGGCTGAGGTTCCTAAGCAGAGAAAGGACTTCGTGACCAATGGGGCACAGCAGTACGAGGAGGAGAAATGGCAGGTCCTGGTCCTGAACTAACAGAAACTTCAGAAGCACTGCCTCAAACCAGAGCAGTAGAGGGTACCTCTCTGACGGATGTGTACAGAAGCAAGTGTGATACATCAAGAGACACGGATAAAGACCACGTGAGAAAACAGGCCAAGGACTAGAAATACATGCATACAGGAAAACCCTGGGAGATTTATGAAGAGCTCTTCATTCTGGCTGCTTGAAAGGGTCACAAGTGACAGGACTCGACAGTAGCTTTTCTTCCTACCGGGTAGACTTCTGTCCAGAACCTATGCTTTAACCGCTTCTTGGTCTTCTTGAGTTGCTTGTTATGCTTGAAGGAGTCGAGATGGGTGAGAACGCCCATGATTTTAGGGAAGCCGTGTACTTGACAGATGTTTAGAAACTCAAATGTCTCCATTTCAAACCCGAAGCTGGCATCTATAAGCATCAGTACCTAAAAACAGAACACAATTTCTCACAGAAGCCACAACAATCCTCCACCCAGACCAAGAGTCAGCAAGTTAATGCCCATGGGTCAAATCAAGCCACTCACTTGTTTGCTTAAATATTCAAAAGAACGACACAAAAGGTATCTCCATTAATATTCATGCTCTCAAAGCTACAGAATCATTAGTATTTCAGTAATTTTAAAAACATAAGGCTTACCAAGTTTATACTAGTTGTACTATGAGTAACATTATTAATAAACCCCAAGTTAAAAATTATGTATCTTTAGCCGGGCGGTGGTGGCGCATGCCTTTAATCCCAGCACTTGGGAGGCAGAGCCAGGCGGATCTCTGTGAGTTCGAGGCCAGCCTGGACTACCAAGTGAATCCCAGGAAAGGCGCAAAGCTACACAGAGAAACCCTGTCTCGAAAAATCAAAAAAAAAAAAAAAATTATGTATCTTTAATATCAATATAGTTTGATGGGACTAGAGAGAGGTAGTTCAACAGAGCACTTGTTCTTACAAAGGACCCAGGTTCAATTCCCAGCACCCATATGGCAGCTCACAACTATCTATAACTCCAGGTCCACGGGATCAGACCTTCTGACCACTGCAAGCACCAGGCATGCACATGGCACACAGACTCACATGCAAGTGAACCATTCATATACATATAATAAAATAAATGAATCATAAAAAAATTTTTAATCAGGACAGACTGGTAACTTTTATATTTTTGGAGTCTTTCTGGTCCAAAGGATAAAAATCTGTAGCTCTTTGACATCTGGTTAAATACACACACACACACACACACACACACACACACACACACACACACACAACCCATGACATCTGTTATCCTGTCATGCTAGGTTAAGAGACAACTAAAAAAAAAAAAAAAAGTAATGACCACCACCAATTCCCAAATTCAATTCAGGCTCCATCTTTTTCTTGTGCTTAGTACTATATAGATTTTCCATTGATAAACCCTGACTGCTTCACTCTACCATAACCGTTAAGAATGGAATTTTATACAATATACAAACTGTTGGGGGGTGGGGTCATCAAGCATCTTTCCCAGCTGTGAACCCCATGAGCTACAACAACGACGACCAGGCAGTCTAGTTATGTTCACCACTCAAATGACCACTATGGTGGTAACCAACTGCCTTTTGAGTGAATTTGAGGCCTGTTCCACAAAACTTGTGTCTAGCATTGTAAACCTGGTCTAGAGTCCATGACTGGGGACGTCATAGGCTCTAAAGAAGTCTACTACTGGCGTTTTGTTACAAGGACACAGTGTCAGACTGCCTTCTAAATGGTTATGTTTAGCCAGGTATGGTGATGCACACCTTTAATCCCAGCACTTGGGAGACAGAGACAGGCAGATCTCTCAGTTTGAGGCTAGACTGGTTTACATGGTGAGTTCTAGGCCAGCACACAGGGCTCATAATAAGATCTTGTATCAGAAGTAAAAAACAATACAAATTGGATTAGCCCAACTCTAGGACTTTTCCAGAGATTCTTTTTGTGATGGTGGCAGTTAACAGATTCACTGCTGGTCAAAGTGCTAAGAATAATGACTGTAGAGTGCTTGGCCCTAAACAGGACATTGGTCCCACTGTATCACCCTCTCCGTGGCTCAGCAATACTGCAGAAGACAGGGTGAAAAGAACTGTTAAAGCCAGAAGATGGGGAAGAGTGCACTCAAGAACTCACTGTATCTGTGATTACCTGGACAAGACTGAGCCCATCACCATTCCCTCATGCATGAGCCTGAGACTCCATGCAGTCCATAGATTCTGGGAGGGGCACTGGTGATAAACTGCCAGTGTTCTAATAAATTCAAATAAGCGGCCATAATTAAACACAGTGGGTCAAATAAATCACTAACTACATAAATATAAAGACATCAGCCAAGCGTGGTAGAGCACATGTTTAACTCCAGCACTCAGGAGGCAGAGGCAGGTGGATCTCTGAATCGAAGGCCAACTTAGTCTACAGAGTAAGTTTCAGGACAGTCAGGACTACACAGAGAAATCTTGTCTCAGGGGGAAAAAAA
>CABHPQ010143017.1:0-22293 GCA_902168405.1 Peromyscus aztecus
ATTTTCCTCACAGACAATAATCCAATGTCTGTGCTTAAGTCATCCTCCTGTGAAAGCTAGTGGCATTCATACAGATGTGTCCACCAAGAATGCATTTCCTCCTGCAGCAATGTAACCGCACTGGAGAGCATATCTTGAATTTGTTCTTTATTTTAGCTAGGCAAAGCTGTTTTCTCCCTCTAGAACTGAGATGCTGCATCAGGCAAAGCCTCACAGCACACATGGATGTCATACATAGCCCATGCATACCACACCACAGAACTCATGGTTGTAACCTCTGACTCTATGCAACAGTTTCCAGAGGAACTTTTAAAATCTGACAAAGTCAATTTATAAAGGAATAGTGAAATCAGAATCCAGGTTCTAGGACGCTGACATTAATAATGCTTAAAGCTCTCCAGAGTGATTCAGTGAGAGTCCAATCCCCAAAACAATTGCTTACCAACATCATCGTTGATTGAATTGCTTCCTAGTGGCTTCTTAAATGTTTTATGAAATTTTCCCAAATAAATGTCTATTTGCCCCAGACTGAACAAAAACAACTCAGTGAAGAATCAGTCCCACTCATACATGGCTTAGTGTACTGTCTCAGTGCTCTATTACTATGAAGAGACACCACAACCAAGGCAACTCTTATAAAAGAAAGCATGTAACTGGGCCTGGCTTACAGTTTCAGAAGTTTAGTCCATTCTCGCCAGGGTGGGGAGCTTGGTGGTACTCAGACAGACATGTTGCTGGAGATACAGCTGAGAGTTCTACATTCAGATCAGTAGGCAGCAGGGAGAGAGACACTTGACCTGGTTTGGGTTCTGAAACCTCAAAGCCCATCCGCAGTGACACACTTTCTCCAATAAGGCCACATCTACCCTGACAAAGCCATATTTCCCAATCCTTCGAAGTAGTGTTACTCCCAGATGACTAAACATTCAAATACATGCACTTATGGGGACAATTCTCATTCAAACCACCACATGTACCAATGAGTTTAAATTTCATTTTATGTATTTATCTGTGTTTGCATGTGCTGGAGTACAAAAGTCACAGGACAATTTGCAGGATATTGTGAGTCCCAGAAATCAAACTCAAGTCATCTAGTTTGGCAGTAGGAGTTTTTACTTGAGAAGCCATCTTTCCAGCCTCTCATGAGTTTAAGTAGAGTTAAACTAGTGTGTGTAAGGGCATACATTCAGAACAAAGGGTAACATCACCACCCAGCACCCTGAGAAGGCAGGGTACTGGGGACAACACACTACCAGATCTTGGCAGAGCAAAGGACAGCTCTCTCTGATGCCAGGACCCTGGATTTTTAAGCAGGAGCAGACCATGCTGCACAGAGACTCTGGCACTGCCAGGCAACTGTGTTATCTCTCACATTTTAATCTTCACTGTCGTTGTAAGAGGACCCAAAGGGGAAACTGGGAGAAGAAAGAGCAGATGCATAGGAGGAAGAGCAGAGACTTAAAAATATATATGGTAGGTTGTCTCCCCCAAATATAAGACATTTATATGACACTATAAGGGGACTAAAGATTGATGAGGTGCAATACCCAAGAAAAGAAAGAGCAGAATTAATATTGTGGGAGGTGCCATCAGTCTATAACAGATTCCATTCTCCAAAGGAAACCCACAGGGATAGAAACATCAAGACCTTCCTATCCTCAGCTGGCTCGGCCATGACAGAGATTCTCAAGGCTTTTGTCTTGATCTGACAACCAGAGGTGGATCTTAACAGAGCCACCACTGAGATGTCATCAATGACATCTTTTTGTAGATGCATCATAACTCCTTTATTGAAAGGAGATCAGAGCAGCTTGCTCTGTCAGCTACTCCTGTGCCCTGTCCTAGTAATTGATGATTTTAAAGTGATGTCTTCCATATGATAAGAGGTTATTTTGTTTCGTTTTGTGGAGGTGTTTGTTCTCTGGAGTGGGAGTTTGGTTGCTTGCTTACTTTTTTGCTTTGTGGTACTCAGGATCCTAGAGACATCCTTGTACATGGTAGGTGTGTGCTCTATGACTAAACTACAGTCCAGTCTCCCTTATTTTCTTCTGAGACAGGAACTCCCGATGTACCTCAGGATAGCCTTGGACTCCTATTCTTTCTGCATCTGCCCCCTCAAGTGCTAGGATTACAGTAATGCAACACCACAGCCAATGTTGCACTGAGAACTTATACTGTCCCAGATATGTGCTGACAGGAACTAACTCATTTGACCCTCACAAACATCCCATGAGACATTTTAAGTACATTTTAAGTAACTTTATAGGTAAAGAAACTGTCATTCATAAAGGGAAAATTGCTTTCCTAAAGTCACAGAGCTAGTGACTGGGAGAACTAGGATTCAAAAATAAATAACTATGGACTGAACCAAGCCCTCCTGCATGCTATGGACATGTCATCCCACTGACCTATACTTTTGGCCTCTGAACACTTTGATCACAATCCAAAACTGAGAAGTATTTTTTCACTTATCAATTTTCTTGACATATCATCCATACAAAGCACCTACCACTGGGCGTGGGATATTGTGTTCAATAATTGTATTAGCTACTTTTTGTGGCCATGATAAGACACCATGCCCAAAAGCGACTTATGGAAGAGTGAATTTATTTTGACTTGCAATTCCAGAGTCCATAACGGTGGAGGAGGCATGGCAGCAGGCTGCCAGAGCACAAAGCTTAGAGATAATACCTTCAATCAAAATGTGAACAATTTGTAGAGAAAGCAAACTAGAAATGAGGGGAAGCTAAGAACTTCAAAGTAAGCCCAGTGGTATACTTCCTCCAGCAAGGTTCCATGTCTCCAAACTGTGTCACCATTAGCTTTCAAACCACAACAATAAATTCTGATTACTGCTGAGGATGATGGCTCACAGCTACAATCCCCTCAATGTGGAGGGTGACTTTGGAGAATGCAAATCCTTGTCCATCCTGGGCTTCACAGTGAGAATCTGACAGGAATGAAAGACAGAGAAGGGGGCGGGGAAGAGGGAAGAAAAGAGAAGGGAAAGATACTGGTTCCGCACATTTAAAAGGAAAATGAAGACTTTAACTCAGTATAGCACAATATTAATCTGGAGTGGAAGAGCAAAGGTAAAGAAAGCCTTTCCCAGCATGAACATGAGCTCAGGCCTTGAGTTTGAACACTAGAACAAGGAAACAAGAGAACCATATAAACTGAACCCCAGCCCTATGTAATTAGGGCTACGGCTAGTGAAACTGGCTGTGCCTGGGGGCCTAAAAGTCTGTGTAAGGGATAAGGATGGGAGTACCATATTTCATAGGAGTCCTTAAGAGACAAGAAAAAGGAGACACTAGGGGATGTGGAATTTAGAAAAGCTAAGAAGTCCCCTTTTCTGTTTTTTTTTCTTTTGTTGTTGTTGTTCATTTTTCTAGTTTTTTTTTCTCGTTTGCTTGTTTTTATTTTGAGACAAGGAGTCATGTCACCTAAGATGTCTTGTTAAGTGCTGTTATAGAATATTATTTTAAGATGTGTTACATTTGTTTATGCTGTGGAACAGTTATTTAGTGATGCGAAGATTGTTGCATTTTTTTATGTTGCATTTGTTTAACTCTATGAAGCTGTGTTACTTTGCCTGTCTAAAACATCTGATTGGTTTAATATAGAGCTTAATAGCCAATAGGAATGCAGGAAAAAGGATAGGTGGGGCTAACAGGCAGAGAGAATAAATAGAAGAGGAAGGAATGAGAAAAGGAGAAGGGAAGGATGACATCAGGCCTAGCCAACCAGCTACAAAGCAATCCATGGAGTAAGAAGTAAAGATGGGTATACAGAAATAGAGAAAGATAAAAGCCCAGAGGCAAAAGATAGATGGGATAATTTAAGTTAAGAAAAGCTAGGTAGAAACAAGCCAAGCTAATGCTGGGCATTCATAAGAAAGAATAAGAATCTGTGTGAATTATTTGGGAGCTGGGTTGTGGGCCCATTAAAGAGTAAAGAACAAAAAGTAATAAAACAACCAACAACAAAGTGCTATGTAGCTGATGATGGCTATGAACTCACAACTCCTGACTCTACTTCCCAAATACTGGGGTTATAACTCTGTGCAACTATCCCACTCAAAAGTCTGCTTTTTAAAAAAGTTATACCACTACATTACAAGGTCTCAAGAGACTTGGGTGTGGACTCCAGAACAGGGGAATGGACAGAAAGTGGGCTAAGGGTTGAGCCAAGTTAGTTAAAAATCCATAGGGGACAAAGGTGAGAGGACCGAAAGTCTACACTTTTCCCAGAGAACCTAGGATTCCTTAGGATGGGCTTTCTATTCCCTTACCCCTTTGGAGGATGGATATGGAGGCACCTATGTGACCAGGAAGATCCCTGCAGAACAGGCAGTAAACCCCCTCCCAGCAGATGTTTTTCTTTAAATCCAGGTTGCCAGTGTTCAGTTTCAAATCAGAAAACTAAGGCCAGTTACATTTAGTGTTGTTGCATAATACATATTACATTGTTTCTTACTTCTCTGAAAAGTTTTCTAGTTTTCTGAATTACTAATACTTGCTTTTTGTTTTCATTCTGATGTGTACATTATCAGTAACTTTTGTTATGTCCTAAGCTCTCAATTTCATTCATCATTGTTCTTCTCTGTGTTCAGCATTCCTTTAAGGATTTTATGCAATGACAGCTTAGTATTTGTGCAGTGATTTATTTTAGGCTTACCATGTAAGTCTGTAAATTATTCTTTGATTTGTATTGGATAACACGGCTGAATACAACTATCTCATTTGGCAATTTTGTTTGTTTCAGGGCATGAAAAAAAAGCCTATGCTTTCTGGTAGTAGAGTTTCAGCTTAAAAACCTATTGTGCTAATAGGTAACTACACACTTGCCTGTTATCACTTTCCTTATTCTGTGCTCTTGACGTTTTAATTACTCATATAATGTCTTAGGGAAAGTCTTTTTGGTACAGAATCACATCAATTTGTGCATCTGAATGGCTTCCATTGCTGGATGATGTGCCTTTTTGTTTTGGTTTGGTTTTAGTTGGTGGGGGGGGGGGACTAAAGTTGTGTGATTTTTCTTCTACAAATACACAGTATATGTTCTTGATGTTTGGAGTCTACTTCACATCCTCCTCTCTACCCTACAGGTGCCATCTCTTAATCATTCACAAGGGGGTCTTAACTGCAGTGTTCATGGGTGTTCTTCTTCCTTCATAATCATCTTACTGCAAGTACTCCTTATCTTCATTTATTTATATTCTTTCATCTACATCATCTACTCCATTTCTGTTTTCTAATGGGTGTTTTACTTATTAAGCTTTTTTCTTTAAAGATTTCAAAAAAACTGTATTTCCTTTCTTTTTATTATTAAGAAATTTTCTATTCATTTTATATATTAACCTTAGAACCTCCTCTCCTCCCTCCTCCCTCCTCCCTCCTCCCACCCCCCAGCCTTCCCTCCCAACTCACCTCCCATCCCCACCTCCTCCAAGGCAAGGCCTCCCATGGGGAGTCAGCATAGCCTGGTACATTCAGGTGAGGCAGGTCCAAGACCCCTCCCCCTGCACCAAGGATGTATAATATATCCCACCATAGGCACTGGCATCCAAAAATCCCACTCATGCACCAGGGTCAGATCCTGATCCCAGTGCCGGGGATCCCTTAAGCAAGTCAAGCTAAAAAACTGTCTCTCCTATGCAGAGGGCCTAGTCCAGTCCCATGGAGGCTCCACAGCTATTGCTCCACAGTTCATGAGTTCCCACTAATTTGGCCTGGTCATCTCTGTACATTTCCCCATTGTGATCTTGATGTCCTTTGCTCACAGAATCCCTACTCACTCTCTTCGACTAGACTCCTGGAGCTCAGCATGGTGCTTGGCTGTGGATCTCTATATCTGCTTCCATAAGTTAATGGATGAAGGCTCTGTGATGACAGTTAGGATATTTACCAATCTGATTACCAAAGAGGCCAGTTTAGGCACCCTCTCCACTAGTGCTAGTAGTCTAAGGTTGGGTCATCCTGTGGATTCCGGGGAACTTCCCTAGCACACCAACTCCACATCTGACAGTGGGCTGATCTCCAAAAAATATGAAGAATTCAAGACACTAGATATAAAAATACCAAACCATCCAATTAAAAAATGGGCAACAGTGTTAAACAGAGAATTCTCAACAGAAGAATCTCAAATGGCCAAAAGACACTTAAAGAATAGCTCAACATCATTAGTCATCAGGGAAATGAAAATCAAAATGACTTTGAGATACTATCTTACACCTGTCAGAATGGCTATGATCAAAAACACTGATAATAGCTTATGTTGGAGAGGATGTAGACCAAGGGGAACACTCCTCCACTGTTGGTGGGAGTGCAAACTTGTACAGCCACTTTGGAAATTTGTATGGCAGTTTCTCAGAAAATTGAAAATCAATCTTCCTCAAGACCCAGCTATACCTCTCTTGGGCATATACCCAAGGAATGTTCAATCATACTACAAGAACACATCTCAACTCTGTTCACAGCAACATTATTCATAATAGCCAGAACCTGGAACCATCCTAGATGCCCCTCAACTGAAGAATGGATAAAGAAAATGTGGCACATATACACAATGGAGTAGTACTCAGCAATAAAAAACAACATCATCAAATATGCAGGCAAATGAATGGAACTAGAAAATATCATCCTGAGTGAGGTAACCCAGACTCAGAGGGACAAACATAGTATGTACTCACTCATAAGTGGATACTAGATGTAAAGCAAAGGATAACCAGACTCCAGCCCACAGCTCCAGAGAAGCTAGCTAACAAGGAGAACCCTAAGAGGGATGCATGGATTGCCCTGGGAAGGGGAAATAGATGAGATCTTCATGAGCAAACTGGGAGTGACAGGCGGCAATGGAGAGTAGGGGATGTGGGATGAGAACATAAGGGAACAGGAGGTTTGAGCTGGAACAAGGACAGAGTAGGAGAGCAAGGAAAGAGATACCATGATAAATGAAGACATCATGGGAATAGGGAGAAACAGGGTGCTAGGGAAGTTCCCAGGAGTCTACAAGGATGACCCCACCTTAGACTACTAGCAATAGTTGAGAGGGTGTCTGAACTGGCCTACTCTGGTAATCAGATTGGTGAATACCCTAACTGTCATCATAGAGACTTCATCCAGTAACTGATGGAAGCAGATACAGAAATTCATGGCCAGGCACCAGGCCAAGCCCCAGGAGTCCAATCACTGAGAGAGAGAGGAGGGATTCTATGAGTAAGTGACATGGAGATCATGGTGGAGAAATGTACAGAGATGGTCAGCCAAACTTGTGAGAACTCATGAACTATGTACCAATAGCTGTGGAGCCCCCATGGGACTGGACTAGGCACTCTGGATAGGCAAGACGGCTGTTTAGCTTTAAATGTTTTGGGGGCCCCTAGGCAGTGGAATCAGGATCTGCATGAGTGGGCTATTTGGAGCCCAGTGCCTATGGTGGAACACCTTGTACAGCCTTGGTGCTGCGGGGATGGGCTTGGACTTGCCTCAGTTGAATGTATCAGGCTCTTCTGACTCCCCATAGGAGACCTTGCCTTGCAGGAGGTGGGAATAGGGGGGTGAGTTGGAGGGGAAGGTTGGAGGGCAGGAGGAGGGAGGAAGGAGGAGAGGGAGATCTGTAATGGGTATGTAAAATGAGTAGAAAATTTCATAACTAAAGATTCTGATGAAATCCAGAGAATCATTAGGTCATACTTCAAAAACCCGTATTTCACAAAATTGGAAAATCTAAAATGAATAGACATCTTGATAGGTACTACATACAAAAATTAAATCAAGATCAGATAAACAATTTAAATAGACCTATAACCTGTAAGGAAATAGAAACAATCATTAAAATTCTCACAACTACAACAAAAAAGACCAGGGCCAGATGGTTCTAGCACAGAATTCTATCAGAATTTCAATGAAGAGATAATACCAATAGTCCTCAAATTGTTCTAAACAATAGAAACAGAAAGAATACTATCAAATTCTTTTTATGAGGCCACAGTTACCCTCATACCAAAACCAAACAAAGATATAACAAAGAAAGAGAATTACAGATCAGTCCCCCTTATGAATATTGATGCAAAATACTCAATAAAATACTAGCTAGCAGAATCTAAGAACGTATCAAAGAATTATCCACTATGATCAAGTAGGCTTCATCCCAGAGATGCAGGGATAGTTCAACATACAAAAATCTGTCAATGTAATCTACCATATAAACAAAGTGAAGGAAAAAAAAACACATGGTCATCTCATTAGATACTGAAAAAGCCTTTGAAAAATCCAACACCCTTCATGATAAATGTCCTGGAGAGAACAGAGATACATGGTGCATACCTAAACATAATAAAGGCAATATACGGCAAGCCAATAGCCAACATTAAATTAAATGGAGAGAAACTCAAAGTGATTCAGCTAAAATCAGTGCAAGCCAAGGCTATCCACTCTTTCCATATCTAACCAATATATTACTCAAGGTTCTAGCTAGAACAATAAAACAACAAAAGGAGATCAAGGGGATTTAAATTGGAAAGGAAGAAGTCAAACTTTCACTATTTGCAGATGATATGATAGTATACATGAGTTACCCCAAAAAAATTTACCAAGGAACTCCTATAGCTGATAAATGCCTTCAGTAATGTGGCTGGATACAAGATTAACTCAATAAAATTAGTAGCCCTCCTGTATACAAATGATAAATGGGCTGAGAAAGAAATCAGAGAAACAACAGCCTTTACAATAGCCACAAATAATGTAATATATCTTGGGGTAACTCTTACCATACAAAGGAAAGATCTATATGACAAGGCTTTTAACTCTTTGAAGAAAGAAATTTAAATAGATATCAGAAAATGGATAATCTCCCATATTCATTTCTCAGTGAGATTAACATAGTAAAAATGGCAAACTTACCAAAAGCAATCTACAGATTCAATGCAACCCCCATCAAAATCTCAACACAATTCTTCACAGAACTAAAAAAAAAATAATCAACTTCATATGGAAAAACATAAAACCCAGGATAGCCAAAACAATCCTGTACAATTCAGGAACTTCTGCAAGTATCACCATCCCTAACCTCAAGCTCTACTATAGAACTACAGTAATAAAAACAGTTTGGTATTGGCATTAAAAACAGACAGGTGGATCAATGGAATCGAACCAAAGACTCCAGTATAAATCCACATCCCCAAGACCACCTGATTTTTGACAAAGAAGCCAAAAATAAACAATGGAAAAAAGAGAATGTTCAACAAAAGTTGGTGGCATAACTGGATGTCAACATGTTGAAGACTGCAAATATCTCCATATCTATCATCAATTAGAAAACTCAAGTCCAAGTAGATCAAAGACCTCAACATAAATCCAGGTACACTGATCCTGATAGAAAAGAAAGTGGGATGTGGCTTTGAACACATTGACACAGAAGACCACTTCCTAAATATAACACCACCAGCACGGACACTGAGATCAGCAATTAATAAATGGGACCTCCCAAAACTGAAAAGCTTCTATAAGGCAAAGGACATGGCAAATAAAACAAAATGGCACCCTAGAGAATGGGAAAACATCTTCTCCAAACCCACATCTGACAGGGAACTGATTTCCAAAATACATATAAAAAATAACTTAAGAAACTAGACATCAAAATACCAAATAATCTCATTTAAAAATAGGGTCCAGATTTAAACAGAGAATTCTCAAAAGAAGAATCTCAAATGGCCAAAAGACACATAAGGAATTGCTCAACATCCTTAGTCATTGGGGAAATGCAAATCAAAATGACTCTGAGACACCATCTTACACCTGTCAGAATGGCTAAGTACAAAAATGTTAATGACAGCCTATGTTGGAGAGGATGGGGAGTAAGTGGAACACTCCTCCACTGATGGTGGGAGTGCAAACTTGTATAACCACTTTGGAAATTAGTATGGCATTTTCTCAGAAAATTGGGAATCAATCTACCTCAAGACCCAGCAATATCACTCTTAGGCATAACCCAAAGAATATTCAATCATACTACAATGACACTTGCTCAAATTTGTTCATAGCAGCATTATTTGTAATAGTCAGAACCTGGAAACAACTTAGTTGCCCCTCCACTGAAGAATGGATAAAGAAATTTGGTACATCTACACAAAGGAGTATTAATCAGCAGTAAAAAATAATGGCATCATAAATTTGCAGGCAAATGGATGGAATTAGAAAAAAATCATCATTAGAGAGGTGACCCAGACACAGAAAGACAAACATGGTATGTACTCACTCTTAAGTGGATATTACATGTAAAGCAAAGGATAACCAGGCTATGATCCCCAGACCCTGAGAAGCAAGGTAACAAGGAGATCCCTAAGGGAGATGCATAGAACTCCCTGGAAAGAGGAAATAGATGAGATGCCCTGGGTAAACTAGGGGTGGGGTAGAGGGGCGGGGATGGGAACATGAAGGATCAGGATGGTCAAGTTGGGGGCAGGGTGTAGGGAGAGATTAATGAAAGAGATACCTTGATAATGAGGGAGCATTATGGGTTTAGGGAGAACCTCGTGCTAGGAAAATTCCCAGGAAACCACAAGAACGACCCCAGCTAAGACTACTAGCAATAGTGGAGAGAGTGCTTGCACTGGCCTTCCTCTGTATTCAGATTGTTGATTATCCTAATTATCATCATAGAGCCTTCATCCAGTAACAGATGGAAGCAGATGCAGAGATCCACAGCCAAGCACTGGGCTGAGCTCTGGGAGTCCAGTTGAAAAGAGGTAGGAGGGATTGTATGATGCCCCCCAATGGGGGGCAGGGTCAAGATCATTCCGGGGAAACCCACAGACAGATCACCTGAGTTTGTGAGCTCACAGACTCTGGACTGACAGCTAGGGAGCCGGAAGGGAACCAACCTAGGCCATCTGCATTTGGGTGACAGTTGTGTAGCTTGGTCTGTTTGTGGGGCCCCTAGCAGTGGGACCAGGTCCTGTCCCTGGCACATGAGCTGGCTCCTTGGAACCTGTTCCCTGTGGTGGGATGCCTTGCCCAGTCTTGATTCATGGGAGAGGAGCTTAGTCCTGCCTCAACATGCTATGCTGTGCTTTGTTGACTCCCATGGGAGGCCTTACCCCTTCTGAATGGAGATGGAGGAGTGGATGGGGGGTGGTAGAAGGGAGGTGGGGGTGGGAATGGGAGGAGAGGATGGAGGGGAAACTGTGAGTGGTATGTAAAATACATAAATAAACAAATTAATTAATTAATTAAAATATCAGACAACACATTTCCTTCAGAAATCATGAATCTCATAATAACGGTAATGAATGCTGGTTGAACTGGATGATCCAAATACATCCATACTTATCACCCATAAAACTCAACTCCGAATGGATCATAAACATCAACAGAACACCAGATCCACTAAATCTAATAGAAGAAAAAGTGAGGGCATAGTCTTTAACTCAGTGGCACAAAAAGACTGAACACAACACTGTTAACACTAAGATCAAAATTTAATAAATATGTCCTCATGAAATTGAAAAGACTCTGAATGGCAATGGACATTATCATTTAGATAAAGAAGAAGCCTACAAAGTTGGAAAAGATTTTTATCAACTACACACTCATTGAGGACTAATATCCAAATTATAAAACTCATAAAAGTGGAAATCAAGAGAACAAACAACAAGTTAAAAATGTTGTATGTATCTAAACATAGAATTCTCAAAAGAGGAAACTCAAGCAGTTGAGAAACACTTAAGTATGTTCAACATCTTTAACCATCAGGGGAATGCAAATCAAAACTACTTTGAGATTCCTTCTTATACCCATCAGAATGGCCAAGATCCATAAAACAACTGACAACTCATGCTGGTGAGGATGTGGAGTCATCCTTTGATTGTGGGGTACAAACTTGTATAGCCACTTTGGAAATCAGTATGGCAGTTCCTCAGGAAGTTGGGAAGTGATCAACCTCAAGACCCAACTATAGCATTCTTGGGCATATACCCAAAGAACACTTGATGCTACAACAGACATATTTGCTCGACCATGTTCATTGCTGCTCTATTAATAATATCCATAAGATGGAACATGGACCCAACACTACTTTGGTAACCAAGAACCTGAGATTAGATAGCCCACAGACCTAGGATAAAACCAAATACTACTGCTATATAACAAACAAATAAACAAACACTCAGACAACTGTGACCACCCCCACAAAAAAATCCATAGCAATATTATGAATGGTAATAGCATTCTGCTGTATTCATACATGAATACCTTGCTTAAACATCATCAGAGAATCTTCCTCTTGCAACAGATAGGAACAGATACAGATACCCACAACTCACACAAGTGGCCCTAATTAAATTCAGAAGGTGAAATATCAACAAAAAGACATGAAAGCAGGAGGGAGAATTGCTGGAAAGAAGGGTGTCAGTAGGAGGTAGAATAAAAGAGGAGAGATTTTATATATATATATATATATATATATATATATATAACTCAAAAGGATATAAGTATATTTAATTATATATTATATGTTAATACATGTACTGTTTGCTAATTATATATATACATTAAATATTTAAATTATCATATATTTCTAAGATAAAGAAGTAAATGGAAACACTAATTTGGTTAAACATTTGATATTAGTAATCATTTTGTAAAATGTAGCATGAAGATATGCATTATACATTTCATAGCTTTGTATCAAGGAATCATAGATTAGTGTCTTATAGGAAAGATGAATATTAAAACATAGATTTATCAGTGGCTCTCTCCCGAACACAAACAAAGGCTTTGGAATTCATGGGACCCTGCAAAGATAGATTGATTATAAGCTGGAGGTCCTTGGGCTGAGTTAGAATTTTAGAGCTTTGGACACCAGGATAGTCCATGGAGAAGTAATAACATCAACAAATGATTTACCTGACAACAACTAGGTGTCTAGGGGAAATGGAATCAGCAGGAAAGAAATTGGTTTCTATGAAGAGCCACACCCCATGGGGAAATGATTGGCTGAATGGTGGAATAATGAGATGGAAATGTACCTAATGAGCAGATATGCATAGTTGTAAATACTGCCCCTGCTATAGTCCCATAGTGTATGCACTTTAGGATTGTATACTGCATTGTCATTTCCTTTAATGCCCTCAACGTTTCAGGGTCTGATGACTGTCTCCCTGCCATCTAATTACACAGTTTCAGTCCTCTATCAGCCTTCAATGGGACAAATTGTTCTTACACACAGAAACCTTCTGTTTAGACAACTCATCCAGGTGAGTCTCAAAGTCACCACAGCAAAGACTGTGAGGGACAGAAGACAAGATCATTTGCTTAAAGTCTTCTGAAAGCCAGTCCAGCCAAGCTGATCTGAGGGATGGCTCAGAGGTGGCTGTGGATGTTTTCTTGCTTCTTCCAGGAAATCACCAATTCATGTAATTGCTATGCGAGGATCAGAAGTAAACCTTCATTCAAGTCAGCTATTCAAGATTATTGTTGACTGTGAAGTGGTAGCAATGGGAGCCAATTAAAATGAGAGCAGAGGGGCTTGAGGGGATTTTATGTAAGCAGGGCATAGGTCAGGGGTCCTTGAAGTTCATTAGGGGGATAGGAGAAATTACGTATTACATATGGTGAGTAGGAGGAGGAAGTTCATGCATTACTTATTTCTGAGTTCCATTACTTCTCTGAGTTTCTTAGTATTATTCTCCTGTAACTATTTCCTACTTATAAGCATATCAGTAGAGTTTTTGTTTTTATTATTTATATATTTTTGGAATTGCTAGATATTTATGGTTATACATATTAAAACAATTTCTTAAGTGAAATATGTCTATGTTTTTTCTCCTGAGTTTCTCATCTCAGGCAGCCCACCGATGAACTTTAGCTTTCTTTTCATTACTCAAGGTTTTAAAACTCAGCTAAAATGTGTTCTCACCATGTGCTAAATGTCCACAAATAGCATTGTCAGTGTGTATAACCAAGTGGCTTCAGTGGGGCAAAATATTAGAGGACCATTGTTCATTGAGTCTTTTAGTGTAGGTTATTGCTTAGTAATAGATAGAAAGATGGATAGATAGATAGATAGATAGATGGATAGATAGATAGGTATATAGGTAGGTAGGTAGATAGATAGATAGATAGATAGATAGATAGATAGATAGATAGATGATAGATACATAGGTAGGTAGGTAGATAGATGATAGGTAGATAGATTGTAGGTAGGTAGGTAGATAGATAGGTAGTTAGGTAGGTAGATAGATGATAGATAGGTAGGTAGGTAGGTAGATAAATAGATAGATGGATGGATGAGTGGATAGATAGATCACACTCCATTATTGGTTTTTTTATTTAATTCTTGATGATGAATACAAATCTTTAAAATAAAATTGGTTGTAACTCTTTCACTTTCTCTATAGCCACTGACATTCCTTGTATACCATAAATTTTAATTTTCTTTTTGACTTTGTTGTTGTTCTATATAATGCACACATATTCTCTACCACTGTGAAAGTGCAAAAGTGCGCAAAGCAGGTGAGGTCTACTCACATAGCTCTCACATCTGAATGTGAAGATTCAGCAGACAGAGTATTCAATGTGACTGCAGCAGGAATTAGCCTCAAAGAGAATTGAATTAAGTGTGAAGAAGTTTCCTGGTGAATGCAGGATTTCAGAGAACATGTTGTTGGGAGGTTTTTGCATGTTGGAGGAAACAAAAGGCAGAACTGCAATAGGCTTATTGGATTTTGCAAAGATTTCAAAACTAAAAGTTTAAGAATAACACAGGAAAAAGGTCCATACTGTGACTGGGGCAAAAAGCACGTGATATTAACAGGAGACTAAGAATTCCATGAGATCATGAGACTATGTTTTGTGACTTGTTTTCAACAAACATGTGCACTGATGTATGTGTGTACTTTGTGTGTGCTGTGTGTGTGTGTGTGTTTTCTTTCTGGCTGTGGGGGTAGGTGTAGATTTGATAGGACAAGGGTTGCTGAATATATTCCAAAATGAGACACATATTATAGAGGGCAGAACACATTCAAAAAGTGACATATGTAAATAACAAAAAGACAATTTCAACCGCATAAAGGTGCAAATTAAACTAGTGATCAGAGTAACTACTGGTATCTTCATGTTTCAGCAGCATCTAGGGTATTTTGTTTCTCATCATTTTCCCCTGCCACAAGTTCTGATCATATGTTATGTTTAAAGACTCTATTTTTAAATTTATTTTAAAATTTTATACAATGTATTTTGTTATTCTTCTTTTCCTCCCATATACTTACCCCCTTTCTACATGCCCAACTCCATGTCTTTTGCCTTCTTCCATTCTCTTGGCCATAAGCTTAATATATTCTGCAATGTCTTCCTTGTTCTTTTAGGGTTTTGTTTCTTCAGAGAAATACATCACCATTTGTGTTGCAGGGCATGTGGAATAACATGACACTGGATCTTCTGTTGCTTTGGTCCTGGTCTTCTTACCTTCCTTCTTTAAGGCCTTTCTATAAACCTAATAGTAGATATCATCTTCTTTAGAGATGTTGAAAGGTTTTGGATTCTTCTACCTCATTCGAGTCCCAACTGGTAAGGCAGAGCCTGCTTTCTCATACCAGAACCACCTGGGCATGGGGTTAGCACACCCATATCAGTGACCAGTCAAGAGAATGTGCCACAAGCTTGCCCACAGGTGAATCTTACAGAGGCATTTTTACAATTAATCTTCCCAGAAATGTCAAGGTTTGTTTCAAGTTGGAAAAAGTTCAACCATCACAAGGGTTAAGTTTTAAGTTTTTCAATGCATAACTTTCCAGTAAAGCTGAGAGTGAGTGAATATTTCCACATCAGAGAAGGCTAGGGTGCCGGGAGCCTTACTGCAGATGTGTTAGATGATTTAGGAGAGAAGTGTGGAGTCCGCACCATGAAGAAACTGTGACCACCTGTGTTCAAACAAGTGGCCTTGAATAGTCTGGGCTGTTTTTATACAATTTCGTTGGTTTGCTTGAACAGTTTTACAATCAGATTTGTTTCCTTAAGTTTCTAGAAATGGTTACTACAATTATGTTTGTTTTTTTTCCTTCTTTCACCCCCTCCCCCTACTTTCCCACAGGTATCCATTACCTATTTGATCTAGAGCGCAAATGTTAGAAGCACAAGCAGTGTTGCAAGCGACAAAGGAAGCTTTCTAACTAGGCACACTTACAGATAGAACAGTTGGCAGCATTTGTGGATACAGCATCATGCAGAGTGGAAGATAGTTTTGTCTCTAGTGGTTAATATTTACATCTTGTAAGGTCTGGGTTCTCACAATCCACTCACCAGCCAAAGCTGGATCAAGTCATTATACTTTCTGTACTACTCCATCTCCTCTGGGGATATACCAAGGTTCATTTATCCTATAGACAGCATAACTTGGAAACTTACTCTTAATAGTTTATCCCTTAAATGTTTACCCCTTGTCCTTATATCCATCTATCTTAACTTCTTACAGTATTGGTACAGTTATTAGAAATGGAGAAATGTGGATTTCTATGATTCTATTTCATTACCTGTCTCTAGATTGTTCCCATTAACTCCTGATATCATCTCTTTTTAGCACTTCTCCAAAGTGCCTATGGTTAAAATCATTCTTCCCAGGACAGGTGTGCAAATATGTAATATTAAACTTATGAGCTACTGTGACTCTTTTAGGCTAGTTACAGGGTGCATTGGAAAGGCAACATCCTTTTCTTAAAAAAGCCTGAATTCATGGTCACATTTGAAACATCAAAGGGCTTTAGGGGCTGAATCAGGTCCACTGTGTATTTTTAACAACATTCCCTTTGGCTGACTCAGATGAGAGTCATCAGGAGGAAGTTTTCCTTTTGTAATAGCTATTTTATCTGTGACTGAGAAAGTGAAATTAAAGGTAGCCAGAAATATGGCTTGTATAGCAAAAGCAAGGAGAGAACTTAGCGCATATGCCCCTGGAGTTAAGTCCAGAATTATGTAGCAAACTGTCCACAGGCTTTGCCAAATGGGTTAGATTCTCCAGGGCCTTGCCTTATTACTCAAAGTTGCATGGCTCCCATCGCTAGAGGAAGAACTATGCAAAATTAAACACACATGAAAAACTGAAGAATTCAGGGCTTGACTAATATGATACTGTTTCTATATGGTTACATAATTTCACCATTACATTTTCTTTGGTTTTTTTTTGTTTTATTTTGTTTTAATTTTTTAGTAACATAAATGACATGGAGCTAGAGAATGACACACAAATTTCACAATTTCTTCTTCTGGGAATTTCAGAAGACCCAAGGTTGCAGCCTGTCCTCTTTGGACTGTTCCTTGCCATGTACCTGGTCACCGTGCTTGGAAACCTACTCATCATCCTCATCACGATCTCAGAATCTCATCTACACACGCCCATGTACTTCTTCCTCTCCAACTTGTCATTTGTGGACATCTGTTTCACCTCCACCACTGTACCAAAGATGCTAGTGAACCTCCAGTCACATTATAAGTTCATAATGTACAAAGACTGCATCACTCAAATGCTTTCCTTCATATTCTTTTCAGGACTGGACATCTTTCTGCTAACCATAATGGCTTATGACCGATATGTGGCCATTTGTCACCCCTTGCATTACACAGTCATCATGAATCCCAGACTCTGTGTGTTGATGGTTGTGGTGTCCTGGATAGTAAATGTCCTGCATGTCTCATCACAAGGCTTCATGGTGCTACAGTTATCCTTCTGCACAGAACTGAAAATTCATCACTTTTTCTGTGAGCTGAATCAGGTGTTACAACTTGCCTGCTCAGACAACTTTGTTACTGTCCTTGTCATGTATCTTTTACCTGTGTTGTTGGCAGCTGGATCCCTCATTGCCATCCTCTGTTCTTACTACGAAATACTTTCCTGCATACATGCCATCTCATCAGCTCAAGGGAAATACAAAGCATTTTCCACATGTGCATCTCACCTCTCGGTTGTCTCTTTATTTTATTGCACAGGAATAGGTCTATATCTGAGCTCTGTTGTAACAGAAAATTCGCAGTCCACTGCCAGAGCCTCAGTTTTGTACAGTGTTGTCACTCCTATGTTGAACCCATTCATCTATTGTCTGAGGAATAAAGACATAAAAAGTGCTGTGAAAAAGTTTTGGAGATAGAAACAAAATCACACCTGTTGAGCCTCAAAAAAAAAAAAAACAACAACAACAACAAAAAAACCCAAACCAACCCATGACTGTAGGATTCAGACCCTCAGGTCATATCTGAGATACATTGCTCTGATTGTAGAAGTAGAATATGCTCCTTCTACTGTGTTCTTGGAAGCTCTCTGAATATGGCTTCACTATTCAATTTAAAGTCTTATTTATTATTATTTTTATTATCACTGAAATATCCAACCTTCTCCATTATCTCATTTTTCTACATTTTTTCTAAGAAATACTTAAAATTTTCAATTATCTGATACTACATGTTTAAGTATAATTTATTTCAAATGACATATATAACAAGTAAACTTTCACTTCTTTAAAATAGTAATAAATTTTATTACTGTTAAGAAAAACCATACTTGGCACACAAAGCTCAATATATAAATTTATGGTGAAGGAAAGGCACAAACTATGGTTTTTCAATATGTATTCTTCATCTCATAGTGTATGACTAGCTAATTGCCCTTTCTTGTGATATAATATTAGTACATAATGGCTGGAAGTTATATTTTATTCTTACATTTAAAATCATGTTTCTATTTCAGCTCATTGTCCTGTATATAACATAGTCTTATCCAATTCAGTGTTTGAAATCTTAGCTATAGCAATGAGATAAAATATAATAGGGGAAAAAAGGGGAAATGAAGAAGTCACACTATTCCTCTTTGCAGATGACATGTTTCTATACTTAATAGAACCCCAGACACTATAGGAAAACTTATTTTATATCTAATGTATATGTCTAGTAAAGGGACAGGCTAAAAAAAATCAAAGTAAAATTCAGTAGCTTCTATATATACCAATAAAGAACTTGGGTGAGCAACAAATTGGAGGAAAATATCACATTCGTGATATGTACAAAAATAAAGTAACCTAGCAATAATCACAACCAAAGAAGAGAAAGACCTCTAGAACAAAAACTTTAAGACATGGAAAAAAGAAAATAGAGATGATAGTGAGACCTTCCATGATCTAGGATTGGCAGAATTAATATTGTGAATATTGCCAAAATCTAACACAATTCCCATCAAAATTCCAGTACCATACTTCACAGAGATAGAAAATATTCAAATCCATATGGAAACACAGGGAGTCACATAGACAAAGCTATTCTAAACAGAATAAACACTGATAAATGTGTCCCAATAGAAACTTCAACCTATACTATAAAGCCATAGTGACAAAGATAGCATTGTACTGCCATAAAATATACATGTAGACCAATGAAACAGTGCAGTGGTTTAAATAAGAATATGCTCATAGGCTCTGACATTTGAACATTTCATTCCCATTTGGTGATGCTGTTTGAGGAGGCTTAGGAGGTATGACCTTGCTGGAGGAAGCTTCCATTCATTGGGGGTAAGCCCCCCAGGTTTAAAAGCCTTGGCCATTTCTAATTATTTCTCTCTGTTTCCTGTCTCTCTGTTTCCTACTCATTGTTCAGGATATGAGCACTCTGCTTCTGTTTCTGATGCAATGGCTGCCACTTGCTCCCTTCATGGACTCTTAAACAATCTGAGATGATAAGGCAAATAAAACCTTTATTTTACATTGTCTTGGCCATGCAGTTTATTATAGCAATAGAAAAGTAACTAATATAAACAGAATAGAGGGCTGAAAAATGAACCCACTTGGATATGGCAAGAACATTTGAAGCATGAACAGGTAATAGTGATAGAATACTGTCACAATTACTGTGGGTTCCTATGCGTAACTGTGTATATTGTTCAGCAAATATTACTCCTTTATACTCACAAACAGCCTCTGGATTTTATAGTCTTTATGGCCCCTCTTCCCTGAAGATCTCTGAGACATTGGAGGAGGGCATATAATGTAGATGACACATTTAGAGCTGAACAGTCTTCAGTCTCTTAATCTCTGTACCCTGACCAGTTGAAGATCTTTGGTTCATTGCCATCTAATGCAAAAATCTAAGCTTCTCTAATGAGGGTTGAGGGATACTCTAGTATATGGGTTCAGTGAGAAGTTCTTCTTTTCCAAAATCAACCCTATAGAATCCCAGCATGGAGGTGAGGGTGTACATGAAGTCTAACCCCTAGCTAAGGAGGTATTAGGAAGGAGATGGAGAGTCATATTTCTTTAATGGTGTTACTCTGATGGGGCAACCATGCTCCAGAGGATGGCCATATACCTGTGAGTATTAAGTGTAGCACAAATTTGATAGATTGTTTTTTAAAAGAGAACACAAATTAGGGTGGGTAGAGCTGTGATTGTGGATCTAGGAGGAGTTTGGGGACATGGTGAGTATGGTCAAGATACATCATATGAAATACACAAAGAACTAATTTTTTTAAGAGGAAAAAGATGAGAAGTCTGCTCAACAAATGGTGCTGGGAAAACATGATATCCACCTGGAGAAGAATGAAATTAAATCTATGTCTCTTAACTATATAAAAGTTATGTCAAAATGAACCAAATCTACAGGCTGAAGTTATGAAACTGCCAGAACAAATTGTAGGCAGGATACCTCAAGATGCAAGTATGTGAATCACATAAGTACTGTGGCAGTTAAGCATTTTGCAGAGGTCTCAGGGGAAGTTCAGGGACCATATTTGATATGAGTTAGACCCACAGGCACAGAGGAAACTCCACTTTTCCCAGCAACCTCAGCAGTATTTAAAGACACAGTGTGGGCCAATTCTGAGTATGCATAGAGCATATTGGTCCTTTGAAATTCCCACATCGTGTAGCAGTTTCAGAAGCTGTGGGCTCAGTGTGGGGATAGAATCTGCCTCTGGGTAAGACTCATGGGGGGTGTGGTGAGCTCCATTGCTCACAGCATAAGCTACATAAACAGACAGGAGGCCTGAGCTGAAACAGGCCAATACATGATCCACAGAGGAAAGCCTAAAATAGAACTTTTACCTCTAAATACTAGTCCCAAAGAAAATGACACTTCAACCCTAAGTATAAATTAGAACTCTAAAAGCAATGCAAACTCCAACACTGAAATAAAAGAAGAGTTGAATTTGCAAAATAAAGTATACAAAAGACAGAGAGATCTCATCCATTTCTCTGTCACTGGGCGATCCCTGTGTCTTATTTAGGGTCCTGTTTTATAGGTAGCCTCCTGGGAGTTGTGAGTAGGCAATACAAACACACACGCACATATCACACACACATCAAAATACATTCACACAGTAAACACCTTTGCACACACATATGCACACATCACACACACATACAACAAAATAAAGAGCAATACAGCATCACCAGAACCTAGCCCTCCTCCAACAGCTAGACCTGAACATCACAAAATGGAAGAAGAAGAAGAAAGCAACCTTAAGAATAACATCAAGAAGATGCTAGAGGCTTATAAAGAAGAAATCAAAAATGAAATTGAGGAAAAGACAAACAAAAAATGGGAAGAACACTATAAAAAAATAGTGGAAAAGACAAATAAAGCAGAAGAAAACAATAAATCCCTGAAAGAAAATCATGAAAAAACAATGAAACAGGCCGGGCAGTGGTGGTGCACGCCTTTAATCCCAGCATTTGGGAGGCAGAGCCAGGCGGATCTCTGTGAGTTCGAGGCCAGCCTGGGCTACCAAGTGAGTTCCAGGAAAGGTGCAAAGCTACACAGAGAAACCCTGTCTCGAAAAACCAAAAAAAAAAAAAAAAATGAAACAGATGAAGGAAAAAGTCCAAGACCTGAAAAAGGAAAGAGAAAAAATGAAGAAGACACAAACAGAGGGAATGCTGGAAATAGAAAATCTAAGTAAACGATCAGGAACTTCAGATGCAAGTATAACCAACAGAATGCAAGAGATGGAAGAAAGGATCTCTGGCATTAAAGATATGGTAGAAGAAATAGATTCATCAGTCAAAGAAAACACTAAAGCCAACAAAGTCATGACCCAAAATGTCCAAGAAATTTGGGACACCATGAAAAGACCAAACCTATGAATAATAGGGATAGCGGAAGGAGAAGAATACCAACTCAAAGGCACAGAAAATATATTCAACAAGATCATAGAAGAAAACTTTCCCAACATAAAAAAGGAAATGTCTATGAAATAGAAGAAGCCTATAGAACACCAAACAGACTAGACCCCCCAAAAAAGTCCCCTTGCCACATAATA
>CABHPQ010143019.1:0-48969 GCA_902168405.1 Peromyscus aztecus
TTCCAACCTCTGTACTATTTATAAAAACACAAAGTAGTTCACTTCTCAAACCATGTTCAAAGATGTGTCTTCCACATCCTGTTTCGTGACTGCCTGTTCTGGGGAAATTGCATTTGACAGCAGTGCTAATTGTGAATTTACTCAGTTGGTCCTCACAGGCAGTTTTAAAGAGGGAAGAGATAAGATGAAGGTATTACATTAAAAGTAAAACGACATTAAAAATGCAAAATTCCTGGCCCCTGAGCTAGTATTTGAGGCAATTGTGCTAACCAGCCAGAATACCTGATAAGACAACTTTTCTCATCACACATTCCTTTTACCTTGAAGCAGTGGAAGATATGAAGCTAAGGGAAGAATCAACAATAAAGTAAGAAACTACTGGGTAAAGTTAACAAATTTCCTGAGCAATTTCTTTTTCCCAATTCCTTAAGGGTAATATTTTGTGTAGAATCTTTATGAGTCACTTTAATGTAAATAGTAATAGATTTTACATTAAGGTATTACTAGCATTACATTCTAAGATTGTGTGTTGTGTTATTTAGCAATTTAGCGAGTGTGCTAAAGTGAACTTGTGATGTGAATTTATAAGGTGAATTGCCATAATCATTAAAAAAATCAGACATTGAAACACACATTCAAGCATCATTAAGATCACCTTTCCAGTTTCTCTCTCTCACTCGAAATTAAAAATACATCTCCATACTCATCTTTGCTGCTGGGTACTGCGGTGAGAAAATTTGAGAAGTACCATATTAAAGGTGATGACCCTTGATGACAAGAAAAGGTGTCTCAGTGCTGTGTCCCAGGGAGAGTGAGTTTGTGTAGAAGCAACTAAGAGAGTGCACCACATAGGAGACCCTAGAGAGGTCTATAGTCAACAAGAAAGTCTGAAAATATAGCCAGGTTTTTTAAGGGGCCCTGAGGATGAGGTTAAGTAGATATGCTACAAAGAATCTTGAATTCATGAACTCCATAAGCATGGCCAAGACAATTGCTACCAAGGTGCCTCTCTAGGTATTTAATACAGAAAGCTCAGATTTTAATAGATTCAGCTTTGAAAGACTTTCCTGATGGTCTTTAATGAATACAAAGTTAGGCATCTATTCCTGTGGGTTTGACAGCCACATGGATGACTATAATTCATCCATGTGAAATTCCAAAGTGAAATTCCAAAGTGAAATTCTTCTCTTTGTATGTAACATAAACATACCTTATATTAGAACTCTGTTTATGTTTTTGCTATAGTCATTTTTATCACATTGCATCATATATATTAATATGGATACAAATTTATTGGTTGTTAGCTTCACTTTAATGTTCAAGTAATGTTCAAGTGAGATAAATCAGATACTAAACTAATAATTCTGTCTTTAGTAAACAAAATAAAACTCTGAATTGAACTTCTCACTATTTCAACACTAAGATTTCTTAAAATTTTATATAAAAGTTATCTGAATTTCTCAGCATTTAAACCAAGGAAAAATGCACATATATAAACCATCACTCTTTATTCTGACTGTGTATAATTCACTCATATATACATTTGTGCACACACACACACACACACACACACACACAGTCTTCTTCATTGTAACACAATTGGTTAGTGTCCCATTATTCACAGACATCACTAACTTACTTTATGACTTATAACAAAATAAGTTCAGTTCATATAGTAACATATAGTGTAATTTTATTTATATGAAAGTGTCCAGAGTAAATACATTGATCTAGACAGGCTACAGAATTATATTTGTCTGAAGCTTAAAAGGGAAAATGAAAAAGAAATGATGTTATGCAAAAGACTTGACTCCACTATCATTAAATTATTCTAGAATTAGAATGCAGTGGTGGCTATGTGATTCTTTAAATATACTAACAACAAATAAGTGGGTAAATGTTATGATAATGTACATTATATTTCAGCTGTGTTGTTTAAAAGGGAAAGATGATTTACTACATATTAATGATGCATCATTAAAAGACTATTACGAGCAAAAATAGCAGTCAGACATAAGAAATTAAATAAATAAGAAAATCCAACCTAAGATTTTACCAAAATTTTCAGTTAAAATCTGAGTCTGAGGTCCAGTGCACACTTTGTCTAATTTGAATTGGTTCCGCTATTTCAAGTCTTTAGTTAAGGTTACTTGAGAAGAAAATCTAAAATCACAAAAGGAAATCAATACAGTAGTTGGCCAAGGCCAGGTTCAATAGCACTGCCTACATTTGAGTGCAGTGAGGGAAAACAGCATTCATTAGTCATATAATAACTACAAGGCCTCCCGTTTATCTCAAAAATTCCTCCAAGGAACACAACCATTTCCCACCTATTATTTCCTATTGATTTTGTCCACCTGCCAAAAGGCAGTACAGGAAGATCTAAAGAAGTTAGGACCAGAGATCAAGAAGAAGGGAGCCTCACTCTCTCCCCATATGAGAGTACATGGTGCTAACTGGTTTTCAAAATTAGCTCACTTCTCTGGCTTAACTTCCAGGTAAGATCCAGAATTCAATTTATTGCCTGATACCTGTGTTCAAGGAATCTGCAGGACAGATTTTAGGTTGAGATGAGAGATTACAATATTTTCATATAAGATTTTTATCGTCATTCTCATTTATTATTATTTGCATACTAATATCATTATAGTCCTAGTCCACTGTTTTTCCACTGTGAATGATTATGCTGTTTATCATATTTCCATCATCGAAGATCCCAGGGGTCCTCTAGACAGCAAGAACTGGTTTCTTTTAATATTTGGAAATACTTAACATGCACGGTATTTGTTGATTCCTAAGCTCTGTTTAAGTGCTTTACATATTTTATCTCACATACAATGTTTGAAACAATCCCATGGGGAAGATTCATTCATTATCATCTACATTCACAATTAAGAAGCTGGAAAAAGAAGGTTAGGAAACTGTACCAGGTCGCCCAGCTACAGAATGATGGAGGGAGCATGAACTGAGGTAATACGATTTTTTAAGTACTTACTGATAACCACCATTCAAGCTGCTCCCTTGGGAGAGGAATGTTTCTTCAAATGCAGACATGTTGACCTACATTTGTATTGTTCACAGATGCTCTTTATATACAAAGTGCAGTTGGAGAAGGGTTTCTGGTGATTATCATTTCTAAGTCATATTTGTTTTTATTCGACAAATCTCAAGTGTCATCAACTTAGATTGCTTCATGCATAACATTCAATAAGTACTTCAATAAAAAACACAGAATCTAGATCATAGTAAGGCCTTAATCTTTGATCACGCATGTATTTACTTTGTGTTCACTAATGCTACCGTATGCCTGGCACTGGTCTAGTCACTGGGAATAGAATATGAACAGGACAGACATGGTCCCTGCTCTCATATTGTTTTATTCTGACAGTTTCTAAGCCTCAGCCTTTATGGACATTTGGGTCAGATAACCTCTGTTGTGGGAACTGATCAATCCAATGCAGGATAGTTAGCATCCCTTCCATAATAAAACTGAAAATCACTCTTATCATTGCTAAATGTTACCTGAGGAGGTGAAACCATCAATAGGATCACTGTTCTAATGTGAAGCAGATTAAAAATAAATGAAGCAATAAACCAACAAATGAGAAAAAGTATCAGATGATGAAGAGTAGTCAGCAAAGTAGAAAATGATAATTATAGTTGATGAAATATAGTAACTGTGGCTACTGTAGGTTGGACAGCCAGAGAGGCCTTGAGAAGGGCTTGCATTTGACTGATCCCTGAATATAAAGTATGAAAGTTATGGGAAACAGATTTCTAAGCATGAGTTGAATACAGCACAAAGATCTTGAGAAAATTGTAGTTTCAATTTGTGCCAAGGTCAGAAAGAAGGGCCACATGTGCAGAACAGAAAGAAACACATTCCATCAGTCCCTTTTCTCATAGTACTTTCCTGGGATCTCTACCTTCATTCCCTAAATACCTCCCAAAAGATTCAACTCCTATCTCTCTCACCACTTGCCAGAGGTAGCGCACACCTGTCTATTTCTCTCTCTTCCTCTGTCTCCATCTCTCTCTCTCTTTTCTCCTTCCCTCCATTCCCTCTCCCCTCCCCCCAAAATAAACTTGCTACATAGAAAACAAAATATTCAATTCCTAATACTGTTGCTTTGAGAATAGAGTTCAGAATCTATTGCACAAAGCATGGTCTTGATCTTGAAAGCAAACATCAAGTCCCTTACTATTTCCTGAGGAAGAGGTCCTGGCATTCTCATGATTTTGTTTTGTTTTGTTGATGTTGTTTTGTTTTGTTTCCCAAGTGTTCACAGTCCCTTTTGCATCAGAACTCTGTATGTAGCACTCAGGCACTACTTGTAGTAAGGCTGAGTTCTTAGTGTTCTTAGCACCAAAAGCAGGCTATGCTAGGGAACACATCTCATTTTTGGAATAGCCCATACTCTATTCCTTTACACCCACTCTCCTGGGAACAATTCATTTGTCCCTACAATAAAACATAAACTTTCATCCCATTTCTTAAAAGCCAGTATTTTCTCACTGAGCATCATGTGATCAGTACATAAGTGAATGTGAGAGTCATGTGGCTCAAATTGGATAACATCTACAAATACTCATAACTGGAACATAACTGGACAATAGAAAATAAAGGCTCTGTTGTTGTTATTATTATTGTCATTATCATAATTTTGCCTTTATAGATACTTATGAAAAGAAAACAAACAATAAAATATAAGCTGAGTTTCTAGAAGAAAGTCATAGGGGGAGAGTATTGTGTTCTCTTTCCTGGTAGGTTGGCTACTGGACAATTAATAGCACAACTCAGTATATGCTTAGCATGTTTTAGGAATAAACTAGTATAGATTAACTGTTATATTTGAGTTTATTTTATTCATGCAAATGAACTGAGAACAAATGATTTCCTTCAAATTATAGCTTAGTAACCATTATTTGATTTGATCTAGCCACACAGTATTGAGATACATACTTACAATCTTTAAATTATTTCTTTCATTTTTTGAGATAATAATATAATTGCATCATTCCCCCTTCCCTTTCCTTCCACTATATATCCCTCCTTGAGTCAGAGACCATTACAGAAAATCATTACCAATCAAAGTACATAGACATGAAACCCAGTCCCCAAGGATATATACAGGAACTCCTCACCAAAAACTCTAGCATCGTTGCAGAAGAGAGGGCAGAAAGACAGTAACATCCCGAAGATCAGGGAGTGTGCTGTGATATTGTGTCTTCTAGGAATGTCAGAATCTACACTCATTAAATATCAAAGACAGTAACATCCCAGAGACCAGGGAGTGTGCTGTGATATTGTGTCTTCTAGGAATGTCAGAATCTACATCCATTAAATATCACTAAATGATTGCCTAGAAATGAGTTGAACAAGGACAAAAGTGGACGTGCTAACATGGATGGGGGAAGCCAAGGGGGGATCCATCCTATGCAAAGGACCACAGACAAATAAGGAATGCTGAGAGTGGGAGAAATAGTCTTCTCCAGGGAAGAGTGTGCCAATTGGCACTTACTATTTTAATTACAGTTGATAATTTTAGAATGGTAAGAAAACCCATACAAAGGAAAAATGTAATGTTAAAATTATTAATATTGAAAATCTTATGGAATAGATATGAATGATAATGTTTTCATACATCAAAATACAGATATATTTCTAAACTATAATTTTAATCTTTTTGTGTGGATATAAATATAATGAATTTACCATCTAACCTTTAGATGGTAAACAGAATATTACTGTTTGAATTTATATTTTTCTGCAACTGTTCTGCATACACAGACACAGATACACAAATATATTCACACATAATGCTTTCAGCATGGACTGTTGTAGAGTTCTTAGTAACTCTGTGTAAATAGAGAATTCCTTGGGCCTCTGGAACATTGCAATAGAGACTGTTTTCTCCTTCTAATTATCTACTAACTTTTCCCAGTTCTCAACCAATAAACTTGAGATGGGAAATGAGTCCAATATCCAGAAAGAGAATACATCATCCAGCTTGGGGAACAAATGGAAACCCCCATTATTATGATTGGTTGAGGCACGATGGTCATGACTCCTTTTAGTTCAGACAGAGTGTATCTCAGGAGGAGTGCAGGAGCCCAATCCCACCCCCCCCCCCACCACCTCTCCACACACATTTTTTATTGGATCTCTGGCATCACTGAAGCCTGCAAAGGAAATAACTCAGAGGACAGTTTTGCCTAGAGTGCTGGTAAGTTTTGAGCCCCCATGTCAGCATCTGTGTAAATTTGAACTGTGGCCTCCTCAATTATAGATGCAAATGAATTCCCATTCCTACTTTACCTGATTTGAGAAGCTTTTAATCACACAGTTGAAGTGGTGTTAATTATAACATCTACAGATAAGAGTAACCAAACTTGAGTTTTAAGCCCCAAATCTCTCTGGTTGAAAAGAAATTAATTTTTAGTATATATACACCAATAGGTATAAAAAGAAAGCACAGTAAGTCGTGAGCCAGACAGGAACTCATGGCCCATCAGAGCAAATCACGACACCTGTCTCCTGTTGGAAAAGCTTTTCTTCCATACACTTCAACACCCTCTGCCTTTAGGGTCTTTAAATGCCATGCCTGATAACGCTTCAAGTTCTATAAGCAAATCACAACTATAAAAATTTCATGAACATCATTCAGCAAAGAAAATCTTACAACTGGATTATAAAAGTTCCCTTACTAGGTAGTTGGATTTGAGAGAGAGATTTGCAGTTCAATATTCCAAAAAGTTATTTCCCCATCTGTTCTCATCAAGCTTAACATACCTTACACATAAAACAACAGAGCTTTGTTAATGCCTGTCATGTCCTGGCAAAGCACAGACTATCCCAGCACATGAAAATGGTATTTCCCAGGTAGAGCACAATAATTTCTCACCATTATTGGTCCTGGTTAATTTGGAAAAGACTTTCTCAAATACGCAACAAACTTTATATCAAATAAAGGCATTAACAGAGCTTCATGGGAATCTAGAGAAAAAAAAAGAATAAGGTAGTCTCATATACTCAAGAAACATACTGGACAAATGAACGTGTTTTTTTGTATTTACCATTTTAAGGAAACAACTTATATCTATTTTAAAACCTTGCTATGTCCTGTAATCTCCTTAGCCTTTCACACTCATAACAATTTATCTGCACCTCTCTTATGGAATTTATCTTTTGCTGCTTTTATTATCTTTACATGTGGACAAGTCTTATCTTTTCTATAAGAGCTTGTGCTCCTTGAGGGAAGGGATTTTGTTTATCCTTGTATCTCAGGCATGCCATTGCGCAGTGGTTTTTAGTATTGGGTGTTCCATAAATATTAGAGCAGGAAACATGTTTAAGTGTGTTTTTACAAGCAGGGTAAACCTGCATGGAAACAGAAAGATTTGTCACCTGCAAAAAGAGATTGGATTAGACTAAGGTTGAAACAGTTGCTAAATTCTGAGCTCAAACTTCAGAAATTTGTTCTTCATGTAAATTAAATACTCATTCCTACAGAATAACTCACTTCTTACTTAAACTAGCTGTAAAATACTTCCTGGAAATTAATAACAGAAGTAAAATTAGAGTTAAGTTCTATGAAGAGATGGACATGTTCTTTATTTTTCCCATATCTTAATATGGTATGCACCCACCGACTTCATAGGATTTTGTTATTTTCCTTTTATTCTTCTTGCTCAGTTGGGATAAAACACAAAGGCATTATGGTAAGACTAGAAGATTTTCAAGTAAAAGTGTCTATAATGTTAGCATCTTTTAAGATGGAAACTAAAAAAAAAATGTTTTGTGGTTCGTTTTTTGTTTTTTTCTTTGTGTGTGTGTGTGTGTGTGTGTGTGTGTGTGTGTGTATGTGTGTGTGTATGTTAGGGAAATTGTAATCTAGAAAAGAAAAGGAGTGGGGGTAACAGAAAAGAATCAATCATTCCTGGAAAGGCTTCTGGGGTAAGATAAAAAGACATCATGCTGACAAAAAAAATTTCTGTTAGGTCTTTGATCTAATCCTAAGTACATGAAACATTAAAATATTAATGATGGAAGAATAGCCAAAGTGCATATTTTTCCTGTGTTTCTAAAATGTGTAAATGCTTCAATTTTTAAATCTTCAAAGTCTATATTTTTCTACTTGAAAATGTGATATGGCACTATTTATTTCTCATTTTATTTTTTCCCACATTGAAAGAAATTATTCAGTGCATATTTAATGGAATTATTAAAATAAAGTAGAAAACAAGAACCTAATAGTGGTAATAGACAATTCATAAGAGTATGATAGAATTACATGTTCCTCTGGTACAATATAAACAAGAGGTAGACCATATTTATAATTATCCATGTAGAATCTTTAATTCTATAAATGGCATCTAGGTACATTTGTATTAAAAAATATCTATATTAAATCATTGTAACTAAAAACAAAGAACAAGGAAGTTATTTCTTCTACTATTCTGTGTAGTTACTATCTCCATTCAGAATTCAGTTATACAAATAAATATTTGGGGGTTTTGTTGCTGCTGCTGCTGCTGCTGCTGCTGCTGCTGCTGCTGCTGCTGTTGCTTTCTATAGAAGCATATCTTTCAAGCTTCATCCACTCTTGAATTCTCACCTTATCTGATGTTTCACATCTCTTCTCTCTAGAGAAACATCCAAGTTGTAGATTGGACTTGTCGAGGTAGGGACTCTTCTCCTTGGTGCCACTTTATTGCAGAATATTTCTTCTCTGGCCTTATCCCTGGACCAGGAAAGATGAGGAACAGGATCTTTAGAAGTGAGAAGGCAAAAATTGCTAAGTAAAAGAAACTATTCTCAGTAATTAAGAGGGGACCTAAAAATGGTCTTCCAAGAAGGAGACAGTGTCTGCGCTTTTTATATGTTGCAGAACAAAAAAAGAGTAGTTTTGATTGGCGGAGAGGGGGCCTACTGATCTTGATAGGATGCTGAACTATGTCTTGCGTTTTTACCCTTTCTTCCTTTTCAAACTCACAATGGATGGAAGTGGGCAAGTCTTGTTGCCTAAAATAACTTGTGTTCTAGGGGTTTTATTATCAGAGGCTTGCAGTCAGGACCCCCTAGTCTGAATATTAACCGTCAAGTGAACCTGTCAGGATGCTGCCACAGGATGGTCATATAGGATGCTGTCACACAGCGTCCCCACTGGACACCCTGAACTTTGGTCTTTGTCACATACAGGGAACATTCCCGTGACTAGTTGTATCCCCATGTCTCTGTCTCATTTGAAGAGTCTATCCCCACTCTCTATCCATTTCTCCATATAAACATCTAATAGTAAGTCTTTAATCCTGTTAAGTTCATCAGACTGAACAGGTAGCCCTAGACACACATTCCTCCACATGACACTCTTACAGGCTGTCTTTGTTTCCTGAGTATAATACTTGTCACTGGAGGAATCTTTCAGCTTCTGGGTATTTCGGGTCCCTCCAAAGCTTTGGAAAGACCCATTGGATGTGATGGGCAGCCATTTTAGGCAATACTACTTCTTCCTGCTTTGACTTGATGAATCTATTTCAGGGAAGGTAGTCATGGACTCAAAGGGAGGGGATGTACAGTGAGTAAAGGCCAGAGAGGAGGAAGCACATTCCCCTGTCTTAGTACATTAGTACATTACTGCAAACTTTTTTTTAATGCTTGGTACTACCTCCGTTACTTCACTGCTTCAGGCATTAAACTAAAGCTAGGAAGAAATTGGTGCCAGCTAGCCTGTCCTCACTGTGTGGATAAGAAAGTTCAAGAGGATAGAATTATCAGGAGAGGTGGAAAAAAACACATTGTTTAATATTTTAGAACTTTCCCAAGAAATAGGAAAAAAAGAGTCTGTGAGGTTATATGGAAGGAAATTAGCATAAAGTTGAAGTTAGAGGAAGAAATTAGCATAAATTAGAATAAAGTCCTCTGATTTTGCTGATCTCTTTGCCTCCAAGCAATTCTATAGAACTCAACTGGAAATCTCTTTCAAAATTTAAAACTTGCAACAAAGACTTTCTTTCCTGTTTCACATTTCTCCAACATACTTCAAGGTATACCCTGAACTACCTCTAGGGAGAAATCTTTGTTTTCCTGAATAGAAATTTTCCATCTAAAAAATATACCCAGTACCAATAACTGGTCATTCTGATTTTGCCCTTTGGTGTCTAGTTAAGTCATATATCTAAAATTCATTTCAATTTTTTAAATAAATAATTTATTTCCAAATCAATGGAACATATCCAGTACCTTTTTCCATTAGAGTTTAAAAGTTCTTTCACAAAGAAACTGTCACCAAAACCAGAATCTGTCTATACGTGTTTCTTGCATTATGCAATCCAGAAATTTCTTCTGCATCATTTTGTACCTTCTTCCTTACAAGAATCAAAATTTGTTCTCATATGGAGGTACAGCGAATAACTTGATGAAGTTAAAAGCTTATAAATTAGAGATCACTGCATTTTATTTCAAAATATTTTGAACATTCCAGAGCATATAAGCCTTTGATGTTCTATGAAAAGGTCTATGTGTACTGCTGTGAGCTGTGCACATGCATGAGCAAGGTTTATGTCCTAGTTGTTTTCTTTTCTTAACTCTACTTTCTCAGAGTAGGACCAAGGAACTTGCCTTCTCTTTCACCCATGTTAAGAGAGTACAGAAATGTGATACTGACTCTGCCACTCATGTGCACATGCATCATCACTTGGGTTCTAAAGATGATGACACATATTCCTGGCCCATTGATAGTCTGTGAACACTGATATTCCAGAATGTGGAATGGAGGAAATACTCCACTCTTTGCCAATAGTAGTAGCGGTTCTTCCAGCCTTAAGAATACACAGCAGTGGAGGATGCCATTTTCTCTTTAGAAGACCCACTAAATAGTATTAACCATTGTTCCTAAATGGTGGCTCAAAATTGTTTTCATTGACTCCTAGAGAAATATAATTTACAACTAAGCTTTCAAAAAATTCTTCTACTGATTAAATGCTTGCAATGCTAAATAGTTATGCTTACTCAACAAACAAATAATTATTCATATAATATTACATTTATATAAAAAATGGACTAATTTCATCCCTATTAACATGTTAACACTATCACTGAGTCTCAGGAAAAAACACAATTGCCAGGCATTTGTTACATATCCCAAGGGACATGGCAGTCTAATCTTACTGTGTTAATAAATTTTCATGTGTTTATACTTTTGGCATTTTCAATTTTAGTCATTAAAATAAATGTATGTTCGCATGTATAGTTTTTATTATTGGTGTTTTATTTTAATACTATTCTGTGAAAACTTCAGCTGGTCTGCCTGATATAATTACCCTAAACACTCAGGCATTCATTCTGTGAACAGTTACTGAATACTTTGTCTGGTAAATACCAACAAGGAAAGTTACAAAGTTAATAATAGCTAATAGCTACAGTTTTCCATAAGTTTTCACTATCAAAGTTCCCAAGGAATGAGACTTCATCCAAACTAGAAAAGTTTTCATTTTACCTCCATCAATTTCTATTCATTTCTCAATCAATTATTCTACTCATGGAATTATTTATTGCTAAGGCAATCAAAAGGAAAACACTTATTTTGTTCCTATAGGCCTTATTGGTAGTAGTGAGAAACATTTTAAATATTTCAGAATAATATTATTATATTGCACCCATGGACACTATTAAAAAACCAAATGTCTTTCTTTGAGACACAATCAGATAAGTCAGTTATGTATCTCTACCTGTGACTGTGTGTCTTGTGAGAATCCAAGAATCAGCTACCCATCCTACTTTCTTTCTAACAAAAACCTGCTTTGCAGTATCAATAACTAATTACATCAAAGTTCTGCCTCAGCAACATAGATTGATAGTTTCATTATAGCATTTAATTAGAGTTGTTTTTAATTTATCAGGATGAAATGGTGTAATTGGTGAAAGAACAGCTGTTACAGGTCGTAGGGAGGGAATATGATTGAGTAACAGAAAATGGCAAACTTCTTCAGGAAAGCTAACTTGCATGGATGTCCTGAGGAAGCCATCCAGTGGATGAAAGTCAGCCAGTCATCTGTCACATTTGATCAAGCCAACAAGGCTGAATTTTATCAGTGTTACCTGTGCAGGACACACATATAAGAGAGAAAACACGGTAGAGCCAGGTTCTTCTCTAATTCAGTACAGTGTCTCCCCCATATCATGACATCATCTCAGCTTCTAGGGGTAAGAAATAGGCCTTTATTGTCTGAATTTAGCTCCTTTCTGGATAGGGCATACTAACTTTCATGTATTGCACACATTTGTAACATGCACTACTGTTTGCTAAAGGGATAACGGAAGCTAAACTCGTAGCATATCTAGCCTAATGCTTAGTTAATTTCTTTTTATGTGTGACCTACTGTTGAATGATTGAAAGTTCTCCAGAAATATAAAGCAAACATGTGCATGCACCACCACACACATACATACACACTTGAACCCACCAGCTGGCCTCTATATTTCATACTCAAGACTACAACATCAATAATACTGAGGAATTTGGTCATCTAATTGTGTTGACTGGCAAGTTTGAAAGCTAAAGGGTGTGCTGGTAGGCTGGTAGTTTTCTGACAAAGCTGCCAACAGATTCAATGACAACGATCAATCTTTATGCCAAGGGAGCAAGGATAAGCCAGGGTTCCCATGTACGTTCTCTGTGTACCTACCACCATCTGTCTATCATAACAAAAGGACAGTTACTTCTGTTTCTCTTCACCTTCTAAGAGACCCCTATCTTCGAGTCATACTCAGCTTCTTCTTTGGGCAAGCTCTTATTTTACCTGTTAATAATGAAGGGGTGTTTTACCTGCTTGTTGCATACTTTCACAGTAAGATTTGTAGATTCCAAGCATTAGCTAAACTGACATAGCACATCCCAGCAATCTATAAAATGTACAAAAAGAACCTCAAATCTTCAATGAAGCACAGATTTATAGATAGATTCTTTAAGTGATTTTTGTTGGGGGATAGAAATAAAGCTGATTTCACCTTGGGTAACAGACAAAAACAAAGTAAAACATACTTGGAAGGGGAGGGAGGAGCAGAGAACGTTTAAAATAAAACCCAGAGGTATGACATCTCCAAGGGCATCCACAGGTGACGAGTCATTAGAGAATTTCACTTTTATTTTGATGAACAAAGAGGCTTTCATCATTTGACACATCTCATTACAGTTTATCAATGTTCTAAGTCTGGGTTCTAAAGGCTAAACTAAAGACAAGTCTAAATATTCTCAGCATTCAAATTTCTGGAGGGGCTGGGTGGTGGCTCATTGGGTAAAGTGCCTGCTGTGTAAATATGAGGACCTGAACTTAAAAGCTGGGTATGGCACCACATACCTGTAACCCTAGCACTACCTAAGATTAAAAGGCTGGGAAAAGACTTTCCAATCAAATGGACTTAAGAAACAAGCGGGTGTAGCCATCCTGATATCCAACAAAATAGACTTCAAACTAAAATCAATCAAAGAGATCAAGAAGGGCATTACATATTCATCACAGGAAGGATCCACCAAGAGGAAGTTTCAATTCTGAACATTTATTCCCCAAACACAAGGGCACCCACATATGTAAAAGAAACACTACTAAAGCTTAAATCACATATAAAACCCCACACATTAATATTTCACCACTGGACAGATCTCCCAAATCGAAACTTAACAGAGAAATAAAGGACTTAACTGATGTCATGACTCAAATGGACTTAATTGATATCTACAGAACATTCCATTATTTCTTTTTTTAATGGCTGAGTAATATTCCATCATGTAATGTACCACATTTTCTTTATCCATTCAACTGTTGACAGACATCTAGGTTGATTCCAATTTCTGGCCATTAAGAACAGAGCAATAATAAACATGGTTAATCAGGTGTCTGGGGTAGGAATAAGGAACCTTTGGGTATATGCCAAAGAATGTGATAGCTGGATCTTGATGTAGGTCAATTCCCATCTTCCCGAGGAACTGCTACAGTGATTTTAATAGTAGCTGTACAGGTTGGCACTTCTATCAGAAAAGGATGAATGTTCCTTTTACTCCACATCATTGCCTGCATGAGCTGTCATTTGTTCTGTTGATTCCAGCCATTCTGAAAGGTGTAAGATGGAATCTCAAAATAGTTTTAACTTGCATTTCCCTGATGATTAGGGATGCTGGACATTCCTTTAAGTGTTCTTAGCCATCTTAGTTTCTATTTTTGAAAATGCTCTTTAGATCAGCACACCACTTTTAATTGGGTTATTTGTTTTATTGATATCCAGTTTTTCACTTCTTTATATAGTTTGGATATTAGTCCTCTATCAGATGTGGAATTGTTAAAAATCTTTCCCACTCTGTAGGCTGCTGCTTTGTCTGAAAGATGGTGTCTTATGCCATGCAGAAGCTTTTTTGGCCAAGGTATCTGTTTCCTTTACTGAGTCTTCAATGACTGGGATTCTCTCTTCCATCTCTTGTATTCTATAGGTGAGGCTTGCCTCTGAGCTTCTTATTTGTTTGTAAATTTTCTACTTCCAGGTTTCCCTCAGTTTGGGTTTTCTTTGTTGATTCTTTTTCCACTTTCAGGTCTTGAACTATTTTACTTATTATTTCCACTTTTTGTTGGTGTGCTCATAGATTTCTTTAACGGGTTTATTCATTCCTTCTTTAAGTACCTCTAGCATATTCATAAAGGCTATTTTGAGGTCCTTGTCTTATGCTTCAGCTATGTTGCAGTTCTCATGGCCTACTGTGGTAGGGTTGCTGGGCTCTAGTGGAGACATATTGTCCTGGCTGTTACTATTTGCTTGTTTTTTTTTTTTTTTACACTGGTATCTAGACATTTGGTTTTGGGATGATTGGAATTCTAGGTGCTGATATCTGGTCTTGTCTTTGTTGGGTATGTGTTTTGTTCCTTGCTTTCTGTTGTCCTCTTGCTCTTTGGAGAGTGTGGAAGCTGTGTGTTGTCTTATAGGGAATTTTTCTGGGATTCTCCTAGGTGTGACCACTGAGATTTCTGGTTAAAATGTGTTTCTAGGTACTGGAAGCTGACACTTAAGAATAAGGATGAGTAGATGTCGTGGTATGAATGGGTCCATAGGAGGAAAGAAATCAGGGTGTTCCACCAGGAGCTGCTTAGTCCTCTGAGGATGGGAGCAGGTGAGCCACAACAGGTAGTCTGGTACATTGCTGGGAGTGAGACTGGCGGATTGGATATGAAAGAGAGGAAAGAAAGTGAAGATCTGAAGCTTGCCTATTTGCTTGCTGATAGGCTTGACTGGAAGGTTCCCAGGGAGTGACTACTTGAGTTGGGGACTGGGATAATAGAATGAGTGGAGAGGAAGGTTAGAGGAGAAGGTTTGCATGAACTGTTGAAGATGTGGCAGAGAAGAGGGAAAGGCTACTGTGGTGATATATTGTGTACCCTAATAAAGTTTGCCTTGAGGATCAGAGGACAGAGCTAGCCACTAGATTAGACACAGAGGCCAGACAGCAGTGGCACACACCCTTAATCCTATCACTCAGGAGGCAGAGATCATCTGGATCTCTGTGAGTTCAAGGCCACAGTGGAAACAGAGCCAGGCAGTGGTGACATACAATTTGAATCCGAGTACTGGGAAGCACACATGCCTTTAATCCCAGGAAGTGATGGCAGAGTGGAGAAAGGTATATAAGGCACGAGGAAACAGAAACTAAAACAGTACAGCTGAGATCTGTCAGCTGTGGACTCAGAAGCTTTCAGTCAGAGGATTCATAGAGTTGGCAAGGTGAGGTTGGCTGTGGCTTGCTCTGCTTCTCTGATCTTTCAGCTTTCACCCCAATATCTGGCTCTGGGTTTTTTATTATAAGACCATCTAAGATGTGAATAACAGGATATAGCAGATGAGATGCTACAGAACAGGGACTGAGACTGAGGAACTGGATGTAGAAGAGAGGAGGGAGGGATAAAGATCCACAGAAGGCTGCTTGATTCCCTGACTGGAGTGGCCTGTGGGTTGCCAGGGAATGCCTGGTGGCATTGGGGACTAGCTAATGATGAGTGCTGGGGAAAGTTGTTGGGGGAAGATGTATGTGTTCTGCTAGGTATGGGAGCAAAGAAGGAGCAGAGGCTGCAGCAGGTGGCCTCAGGCTAATATTTGGAAGAGAGAAGGAGGAGGAGGCAAAAATCTGCATTTAGCCTTCCTGTTTTCCCTGGTTGGAGTGTTATATAAACATTTTCATTGTTCATTCACCATTGATGGACATCTATGCTTCTTCCATTTCTTAGCTGTTGTGAACAGAGCAGCCATGAACATAGATGTGTTGTTATCAGTAAAACATAGTGTCCTTTTTCTACAGTCCCATAGTGGAATACCTTTATCATATGGCAGGTTTATCTCTAGATTTTAGAGAATGCTACATGATTTCCAGTTTCATCTCTAGAGCTTTGGGAATGATCCATGATTTCTAAAGTAACTACACTAGTTTATACTCCAACCAACAGTGTATAAACGTTCACTTTTTCCTACTTCATGCCAGCATTTATTGCCATTTGTATTCTTGATGATAACCATCCTGACTGGCATAAAATGTATTCTTAAAGTAGTTTTAATCTGTCTTTCCTTGGTGGTTAATGATATTGAACACTTTAAAGTATTGACTAGCCATTTGCATTTGCTTTTAAGGTTTCTCTGGTTCAGTTCCACACCTCATTACCAGTTTGGCTCTTTTCTTTCTTGATATTTATTTTTGAGTTCTTTTTATATTCTATGTGCTAATCTTTTATCAGCTGTATAACTGGAAAATAGTTTCTCCTTTTCTGTGACCTGCCTCTAAACTCAACTGACAGTTTCATTTGCAGTGTAGAAATGTCTTCATGAAATCAAATTTGTCTCTTGTTGGTCTTATTTCTTGTTCTATCCAAGTCCTATTCAGAAATACCTAATGTATGCTTATAAATTAATTATACTCTCTACTTTTTTTCTATCAGTTTCGTGGCTTTTGTTCCTTCCACTTGCAGTTGAGTTTTGTGCAGGGTAAGAGATAAAGATCTACTTTTATTCTTCTGCATGTTGAAATTCAGGTTTTCCAAAACCTAGGTTTAGCGTGTTAACAATCTGCCTTTTCTCCAATGTATATTTTTTGGTGATTTTAATAAAAGCCAGGTAAAGGTAAACTTATATCTGGACTATATATTCTATTGCATTGGTTTATATGTCTGTTGTTGTACAGGTACTAAGCTGAGTTTATTGCTCAGTATCTGTACTGTAACTTGAGATCAGGTATTACAACTATCTTTCCAAGTGTTCTCTTTGCCCAGGATTTCTTTGGCTATCCTTGGTCTTTGTGCCTTCATATAAGTCTTAATATTGTATTTTTGTATCTATGAAGGACTGTTGTAGACTATTATTTTAAGGTGTGTTACTTTTGTTTATGTTGCATTTGTTTAACTCTGTGACACTGTGTTACTGTGCCTGTTCAAAAGAGCTAAACAGTCAATAGTGAGGCAGGAGAAATAGCCAGGGCTTGCAGGCAGAAAGGAAAAATAGAAGGAGAAATCTGGGAGATCTAGGAGTGAGAGAAGGAGGAAGACATCAGGGGTCAGCCACCCAGCTACACAGCAA
Source organism: Peromyscus aztecus (assembly GCA_902168405.1). NCBI lineage: Eukaryota > Metazoa > Chordata > Mammalia > Rodentia > Cricetidae > Peromyscus > Peromyscus aztecus. Next base: position 17,600 of record CABHPQ010143019.1, read on the forward strand.
GGCATGGAGTAAGAAATAAAGAAAGTTATACAGGAATAGAGACAGATTAAAGTCCAGTGGCAAAAGATAAATGGAGATCATTTAAAGTTAAGGAAAGTTGGCTAGAAACAAGCCAAGCTAAGGCTGGTCATTCATAATTAAGAATAAACCGCCTCGTGATTTATTTGGGAGCTGGGTGGCAGGCCCCCAAAAGAGCCAAAAAATAAACAACAAAGGACCCTAGAATTTATATTTAGAATTGCATTGAATCTGTAGATTGCTTTTGGTAGGTCTGGCATAGTCACAATATTTTTGTTTCAATCCATGTGTATGGAAGACCTTTGTTTATTCTAGAGTCTCCTTGAATTTCTTTTGTTGAAGACTTATGGTTTTCGTTATAGATGTCTTCATTCCTTGGTTAAAATTGTTCACAAGTATTCTGAGGTGTAGAGAGAGTGTTGTGAATGGGATTGAGTGTGTTCATCATTATGTATAGGAAAGCATCTGGTTTGTGTTAATTTCGTATCCTATCACTTTTCTGAAAGTGTTTTTCAACTCTAGGAGATTTGGGGTGTAGTCTTTAGGGTCTCTTATGTATTGAATCTTATAATATCTGCTAAGAGAGATACTTTGAATTATTCTTTTCCCATCTTTATCTCTTTTAATTACTTCCCTTTGCTTATAGCTCTGGCTAAGACTGAAAGATTGTACTAAATAGGAGTAGAGAGAGTAAATAGCTTGTGTTGTTCTTTAACTTAGTAGGAATGCTTTGAGGTTTTTCTTCTTTTAGCATAATGTTGGATAAAGGTTTTATTATATATGTCCTTTATTATCTCAAGATATGTTCACTCCATTTCTAGTTACCCATGACTTTTATCATAATGGGATGTTGGATTTCACAAAAAAATTTTGCTGTATCTAATGAGGTGATCATGTGCTTTCTATTTTTAGTTCATTTGTGTGATGAAATACATTTATTAATTTACATATATTGAGCCATATAAGCACCACTGGAATAAAGCCAATTTGGTTAGGATGAAAGATAGTGTGATGTGATCTTTAGTTCAGTTTGTGTTTTACTAATAATTTTTATACCTATGTTCATCAAAAAGGCTAGTCAATAATTTCCAATTTTTGTTGTATCTCTATATTATTTTGGTATTAGGGACATACCAGTTTCATCATAAGAGTTTGGGAGCATTCATTCCTTTTCAATTTTATGGAATAATTTGAATAATATTGATATATTTCTTTAAAGATCTGGTAAAATCCTTTAGTGAATTATGAGCTCTTTTAGTTGGGAGGTATTTTATTATACTTCCATTATTATTATTATTGGTATTTATCTGTTTAAATTGTTTATTTCATGTAGCTTAAATTTTGATAGGTAATATGATTTAAAAATTCATGCAATTCTTTTAATTTTTCCAATATACTGGAATATAGTTTTTAAAAGTATATCCTTATTTTTTTTAGATTTTCTTTGTAATCTCCTATGATGCCTCCCATTACATCTCTAAATTTATTAACTTGTGTTTTCTATATATTTTGGTTACTTTGTCTAAGTGTCAATCTTGATTACCTCTTCAATGAACAAATTTACTAATTCTTTGTATTTTTTACATCTCCATTTCATTAATTTCTATTCTGACAGTATTTCTCCATATCCACTGTCTGTGGTTTCCTTTGTTATTGTTCTTCAAAGGCCTTAAGGTGCATCATTAAGTTATTTATTTGGATTGTCTCTCATTTTATATGTAGGCAATAATGTTATAAACTTTCCACTTTCCTCTGAGGACTGCTTCCATTTTCTCCCATTGATTTGGGTATCTTGTGTTTACATTGTCATTCAATTCTGTAATCTTGTATAATATCGCTCTTGATTTCTTCAGTGACCATTCATCATTCAATTGTGTGTTGTTTCATCTTTGAGTCTGTTTATCTTTTGTAGTTTTATCTTGCTCCTCATATACATAGTTTTATTCCACTGTGGTTTGATAAAAGAACATAATTAATTTAAATTTTCCCATACTTGTAGAAATTTGTTTCTTGTCCTAATATGTGTTCTACTTTAGAGAAAGTTCCATGAGCTGCTTACAAGAATGTGTATTACTTAATATTTGGATAGAATGATCTGAAGATATTAGTTAGGTCCAAATGTTTGGGTATGGTATCATTTAACTCTAATATTCTCTGTTTTTCTTGTTTGTTTAGTCTGGATGATACATCTATTGGAAAAAGGGAAATACTGAAGGTACCTACTATTACTGAGTTGAACTTAATCTGGAGCTTCTTACTTCCTAGTATTTATAGAATTGAGCAATCTGTATTCAGTGCATCTATATTTATAATTATAAGTGCCTCCTGGTAGATTACTGCCTTAACAAGTGTGAATTGGATTTCATTATCTCTTCTGACCAATTGTAGTTGGAAATCCATTTGGTCAGATATCAGAATAGCTATGATTTCTTGTTTCCTTACTGTTTTCTCACAACAATCTTTTCCAACTTGCCCTAAAATGCTGTCTATCTTTGATGGTCAGATGGTTTCTTGGAGGCAGCAAAAAGACATTCTATTTTTTTCATGTAATCAACTAGTCAATGCCTTTTCCCTAGGGAATTGAAAATATCAGTTCAGAGCTGTGATAGCAAAATGTATAATCATTCTTGGCATTTTGTTAGTTTTATATTTTCCTAGACCTTTTTGATTAATTCCCTGGTATTGTTTGTTTATCCCTCTGTGGCATCTTGAATATGTTTATTCTTCTCTTCAGACTCAGTACTATTTCTAGCATCCTCAATAAAACATACTAAAAGTTTGGTGAAAATAAATTCCTTTACTGTGTTTTATTGTGGAAAGGTTTTATTTCTCCAACTGTAATTGATAATTTTACTGTATATAATGGTCAAGCTTTGTGGTGTTGATCTTATAGAACTTCACATACAACTTTCTAGGTCTTTCTGGCTTTAAATACTTCTACTGAATATTCAAGTGTTATTCTGATTGGCCTGCCTGTCTAGATAACCTTACACATCTCTGTCTCTCTCTGTGTTTGTTTGTCCCTGTCTGACTCTATCTGTCTATCTCTGTCTCTTTCTCTACCTATCTCAGTCTCTCTCTGTACCTATCTCTGTCTCTCTGTGTCTGTCTCTCTCTGTTTTTAATAACCTTTCTTTTGTCTGTGGTTTAAGTCTTTTAACTACACTACTCCATGAGTAGTTTCTTTCATCATATTGTCTATTTGGTATTCTTCAGGATGCCTGGTATTCTGCAGGACTCTTGTAAGGATGAGCATCTCTTTCTCAAACATTTGGAAATATTCTTCTACTATTTTATTGAAGATATTTTATATGTCCTTTCCATCATATTTTCCTTCATCAACATATATGATTTGTCGACATAGTCTTTTCATGGTGTCCCAAAACTCTGCTATGTTCCATTGAATTTTTTTAAATATTTATCATTGACTTTGATTGAATAATCCAATCCTTCCACCTGGGATTCTTTTTTCACATTGTCTATTCTCTTGGTGAGGCTTTCCTCTGAGCCTTCTATTTGGCTTATTGAGTTTTTCCTTTCTAGTAACCTTTCAGTTTGGTTTTTCTTAAGCAATACTCTTTGTTGGACTATCTTTTCAAATCTTGAATTGACTTACTTAGTTTATTTAGACTTTTGTCTTATGTTCTCTTAGGGTATACCCATATCTTCTTTGAGTTGTTTGTGCATATTTATAATCATTCTTTTGAATTATTTATCTGAGAGTTCTATGTTTTTCTCATTAGGGATGCTAATACAGGTCTGGTAATTTTTAGAGGAGACATGTTCCCTTCATTTTTTACATTACTTTATTAATGTGCTTCAACCTGTGCTTAGTAGTTTGTTGGTTGATTGAGTGTAGTATTTCTTTCTTCTCTTTTTTTTCTTTATTCAAGCCACCTTTGCTCTTTCAGTAGAGGCATTTGCAATATCTAGGAGATGATTAAGTCATAGTAGGGTTGAAGTCTTGCTTTACTCTGCACAGTTGCATTCAGGGCCACAAGTTCCATTCTTAGTCTTCTTCTTAATTACTGTCTGCAATAACAGTCACTATCCAGGGGCCAACACAGCTCTGCTTGTTTTCTGCCTGTGTTGTAATCTGGTGCTGCTCTCTTTTACACACTTAGTTCCAATGCCTTTCCAACTTCTGAAGCCAGGCTGTGTGTTGTGGTACCCTATGGACCTGAAAATAAAACCCTGAGTTAGCACCAGACACCTCCCTTCTTTTGCAACATACATTACATGTTGTGAGAATCTATACATTTTGATACCTGTCTTTAGTCAGCACAGCAGCAGCCCCTTCTACAGACTTCCTTGTGTGTTGCAGGATTTCTCCTTCTCTTTTATCTTCTATTTATAATATTAGTTAGAATTAAAAGAGGGTGGTCAGTAAATAAATTACATATATATATATATATATATATATATGGCACTAAACAGACTCAATAGGCTGTATTTATATATTTAGGCATGCATATAGACACACAAACATAATATACATACTCTATTGAATTCTCTTTTCAAATCTTGAATTGACTTCCTTATTTCATTCAGACTTTTGTTTATGTTTATATATATATATATATATATATATATATACATATTTATATCTAATTCAAGAGGGAGGAAGGAGTGGTGGATAAATGGGAGGGGCTAGAAGAAGAATTTTCATATTTTAATTTAAATTTAGAAGAATATGTTATTAGTATGAAGCTCTGTTCTACCATATGTAAACCATCACCTTACAGCCATCTTTTAATCAATGAGTTGCCACCTTACATTGCATTCCTGGCCCTCCAAACTGGCTAATGAAGTAATTCCCAAGCATGGGAGACATTGACCACTCCTGGATAAGGGTGCTAGTAATAGAATTTGGAAATGTATCTGAGAATCTTTGAAGTATCATTTCCACATGTGTTCAAGAGCTGGTTTGACCTTTAGTGGAAAGGGACCAGGAACCTAAAGAAAATACATGAGCCTATACCACAACATATTAAGAAACTCATTCCTTTCCTGAATAACCAGGTCATGGAGTTTGCATTTGTCTGGAAATTATGCCAAATTTCTTCCTACTCCCAAAGTTCTTCCATCCATCATGTTACTATATGTTACCAACTCAGCATTTCCCCAGATATTAAAATTGATCATAGTCTGACAGTCTCTAGAAATTTTACCAAATACAATAAATAGAGAGAAAGAAAAGATTGAATGGAAGGAAGGGGGATAATAACAAGAATTCATAAAATCAAAGATACAAATAGGTTGCTGTGGGATGTCTTTCTGTATACTGTGAATATGTGTGTCTCCCATTGGATAATAAATAAAGATGTTTTGGCCTATGGCAAGAAAGCTTATAGCCAGGTGGAAAATCCAAGCAGAAATATAGAGAGAAGGGCAGAGTCAGGGGAGACAGCAGGCCATCACAGATGGAGCAATAAGATGTCAACATATAGATTTATAGAAATGGGTTAATTTAAGATTTGTAGCCTTACAGAGCCAAAATGTTTACTATCTGGCTTTTTACAGAAAAGAAATCTGTTTTTCTATTAACAACTTATATTTCAAGTGCTTTGAAACCAGATATAGAACTGGCTTCAAAGAGAGTTCAAAGAACTCTCTTTCAGCAGCAATAAATAGCTGCCAAACTATGCAAAGACATGTCTACCTCAGAATATATGTTTCAATAATGCAAACATAGAAAAGACATTTCTAGACTTGACACTCTTGTGCGGTCTGGACTCAGGTCTCAAAAGTAAAGCCCAATGCACATTGGCAAAGGTCTGTCTTGCTGCATAGTCAAAGGAATGCTTCCAGTTTTGACTGAAGGTTGGTATAACCACCACCACCTTTCTCTTCTGGGACTTTATCTTCATGTTAGAGATCCAGGGACTCACACAGTAGTGCTCAGTTCTCTCATTATTCCTATCTCACTTTCTATTAATCCTGCATCATAGAGTGGCAATAAATTAGGCAAATATTGCCAGGGAGAGGATTATGAAGATCATAATTAACAAAGGAGACAGTTGGAGGATTCATAATGAAGGCTGATCCCAGTCTAGTTTCACTGGGAAAGAGTATTGTTTCACTGTCGTTTGTCAGTAATTAGCTCTTCCTTTATTGCATTGTAAATACTGCTTTAATTACCACACTCCTTAGTTCACAAGACAAAACTCTGTGTCCTTATTGGATTTCATGTGCTGGCAATCCCTTCTTGTCACTCTCAAAGCCTTTGCTGTGCACAATACACATATGCAAATGCAACTGGCAGTGGGAAAGGAGCGCAAAGAATAGAGATGAGCGATGTGAGATAAACTGGAGAAGGAACCACCTTGCTCCTTCTGATTTTCTTACTCTGCACTCTGAGGTGCAAGTCATTCACAGGGATAAGGCAACCCTGTATGAATACTATTTGAAAGGCTCCGCTAGTCACTGCAGATAGCCATCTTCAGGACTTTCAATCCACGAGAAGGACATTGATTATGCATGCTATAAATAAATTGGACTGTGATGGACAAAGATACCTGACATCATTTTCTAGTCTCCACACACATTTGAACACATATACATGTGTGCACATAACACACGAATATAATTGCAAAAAGCAAACAGCATTTGTTATGATTCTGTGTGGCTGATCTCGTTAGTGCTGCATCGTATTCTGTAAAGCCACCTCTGTTTTTAGCTGCTAGCATCATGGATAGCTTTGTGGCAGCTTAAACCCTGTTTAGTTCTCATGCTTGCATTTCCATATTGAGCCCTAGGGTCAGCTCCCTTAATAACATACAAGTGGAGCCCCCGGGTAAATCCCTCAACAGAAAGATGGACAAGTGATCTGGCCACCCCTATTTCATGGTAAAATGTATGTGGTGTGCAAATCATGGTGTTAAGAAGAACTGGCTCTTACTACCTAAAGAAATACCCTTCACCATCTACCCTGATATGAGCCTGATTTCTCCCTTATATCTGCTTTCTTGGTGTACTTCCTTTAAAAATTTCCTTCTGCAGGAGAGATGGAACACCTAAAATTCCAGTACTTGGTAGGCTGCATACAAGGCCAGCCTGTGCTACACATCAAGACTACATTCAGAAAAGGAACCCTGCCACCCAAATAATTGCTATCAGGAAACATGCATTAATAAAAGAAAGAGTGTGACTCAAAACAAGGCAAATGCTGAATACAGTGTTCTTTCCACTCTGTATTGATGGACAGTTCATATGTTTGTAAATAAGCCTAGAATTGTGCTTCCTTTCCATCGTCTCATCAAGACACATTCAACAATAGAGAAATAGTGCTGAAAACTTTATAGGTACCATCAATTTGGAAATATCAACAACAGTAAAAAAAATTAAAAATATGTTCTCTGATACCAAATAGGCCTCTATTTGAACAGTAACTGCACTGCTTAGGAGCTGTGTGACCCAGCTATAAACACCTTTTGCATCTCACTCTGCTCAATGGCAAGAGATCAAGAATAATGACACCTAAAACACAGTAATCTCCTGACAATTGTCATAATTATTTTTATCACTATCATTATTATGGCCACTCAAACAAAACAGGAAACCATTAGCATCACAAGTGATACCAAAGAAGATACTGGTCTTATGAGATAGCATCTGAGTGTTTCTTCACTTTCGTTTTTGTGACCCCGATATAGGAAAATACCAGTGAAAAAAAAGCACCATACATTATATATCCCTTTGTGCAATCCCAGTGATGGTATTTGTCACTAATGTTCTTATATTTCTTGTGGTGGAGACTGACACTCCCAGAGTTGATGCAGACTGAAACAGAGACCAACCCTTGCTGGATGGCTGCATTTCTAAGCTACCTGTGCCAACTGCTAGGGAACACAGCCCAGATATGCAGAATGAGCAGGCATTCATCCAGGATGGATACACAGTAATGCCAGGCCCTGTCAGAAAAGCATCCAGATTCAAGGACCTTAAATGTCATCAGATCTTGGTGATAGTGACCCTGCCAAGTGGTCTCCAGGCTTCTTCTGAGTATTCTCACATTCTCAGACAGCCTACTCCATATTTAGACAGATGGGACTTTTAGAAAACTTCTCTGCATACTCTTCCAAAATATTTCCCTGTAGCTTACATTCATCATCTGTCGTAACTCTAATCTAGCAAGTCATTTTGAATAAAAGCTAATTCCATCTCCATATGGAAACCCTTGAAATCTAAGACACATCTTCTATTGGGTACCATTCCCTCTGGCTAGACAGCTCTATACTCTCCCTTAGTTCTCACTAATACTCTGCTACTCACGGAGAACAGAATTCCACAGAAGATAAGGAGCAAAGTTGACCCTTTGGGATCAAACAAATAATGATTCTTAAACAGACCATCGTGATTTGACAGTGTGTTTAACAGAGTTAGTTCATGGCTACCTTACTTAATGGTAACATTTTCATGTGGAAAGAACATGAACTCTGGAGTCAGCTAACCTCAATTTAGGTGTTTATTAGCTGAATGACCTTAAATAGATGACTTAACTTCTTTGAGACTCAATTTGTTTATCTGCAGAAACAACCTAGAATACCTGCCTCAGAGCTGTTCTGGGGACTAAATGAGATACATTATGGTAATATGCTCAATACGTGGTCTGGCCTGTTTTGGAATATTATTTTAAGTAAGATGTGTTACTTTTGTTTGTGCTATGGAACACATGATGCAAAGATGTGTTGCATTCTTTTATGTTGCATTTGTTTAACTCAGTGAAGCTGTGTTACTTTGCCTGTCTAAAACACCTGATGGTCTAATAAAGAGCAGAACAGCCAATAGCGAGGCAGGAAAAAGGATAGACAGGGCTAGCAGGCAGAGAGAATAAATAGGAGAAATCTGGGAGGAAAAGACAAAACAGTGAGAAAAGGAGGAGAGAAAAAAGAAGGGCCAGCCACCTAGCCACACAGCCAGTCACGGAGTAAGAGTGAAAGTAAGATTACAGAAGTAAGAAAAGGAAAAAGCCCAGAGGCAAAAGGTAAATGGGATAATTTAAAGTTACAAAAAGCTGACTAGCAATAAGCCAAGCTAAGGCTGGGAATTTATAATTAAGAATTAAGCCTCCATGTGTGATTTATTTGGAAGCTGGTGGTGGGCTCCCCAAAAGAACAAAGAGCCAAAAGAGTAAGAGTAAAAACAACAACAACGACAACATTTTGGCGTTCCAACATGGGCCTGGTCCATGGTGTAGAACATGAGTGTGAGTCAGGATGGAATAAGGGAGTCTGACTGTGCCACTATTATTATGAAGGGTCAACAGTCATCTCAGTGTCACTGAGCTCTGTAGGTGTGCGCCTCATTTGAAACACAGAAAACACACTGAATTTGAAAATTTATTGAAAGAAGTAAAATATTGCCTATATAATGTCAAGAACAAGAGCCTATTTTTTGATCTGTCCTTCTTCTTATCAATTTAAGAAAGGTTTTTTTTTTCCTTTATTTTTTTGGGGGATCATACTTAGAAAATGCAAAACAATATAATCTTTTACTTGTCAGTTTTCACTAAGGTGATAGTGGTAGAAATAGCTATTATAAATAGATGCTGAGCATAATTTTCTGAACCATAAAGTCCAGAAGACCATTCTAGGAATTAAATTCTTCGTAAAATATATTTAAAACCTCAATGAAAAGGCAGCATGTACTCTGACTTCTTTATTTACCAGTTGTTGTACAAATAGATAAACAAACAAACAAACAAACAAACAAATAAATAAATAAATAAATAAATAAATAAATAAATAAATAAATAAATAAAAGAGTGTACCATATGGGTGGTAAAGAAGAACCATGGTGGTTCTAGGATTTGTGGCCTAAAATTCCAGTGAAGTTTCACAAGGATGAAAGGGCTTGGATCACAGGGTGAAGTCAGTTGTTCTAGATGTGGTAAAGGAAATGGAGAATGAATACTGGGGCATTGGATACGGAGCACACTTTGCAGATAGTGGGGACCTGTTCAGCAGAGGTAACAGTGAGAGAACTCCAGCAGGCTCACTCACTGCCAGTCTGTCCTCACCAGTGGAAAAATATGCCCCAAAGATAAAATACACATCCTTCCAAGGCGTACTCTCTGGGCCTGGGAATATGAGTTGGGAGTTAAAGTGCTCACCTTGTAAACACAGGGACATGAATTTGATCCAGAGAGCCCAAGTGAAATAAAATGGACATAAGCAAGTCCCAGCCCAATGAGAGATCTGGTACCAAAAATTGAGATAGGTGGTATTTGGGGAATGGCAGCAGAGATTGTCTCCTTGCCAACACACACACACACACACACACACACACACACACACACACACACACACACACACACTATCAGAATACATAAGAGTCATGCAAAGAAGTGCTAGAGAACAGGCTATTTACATTGAAAGTTGCAAGCATAAAGTCAAGTGCAACTGTGAGACTATATCTTGTAAAAGGAATCCAAAGGCTTTACCCCTGGCCTGTTCTTCACTCTGTGTTACACCTTGAAAAGATCACTTCACTTTCTTTCTACATCTCAATTTTGTATTAGGTAGTTTCTGAGGTCCATTTCAGCATCAAAAAACATGTTTGCTCTTTTCTGACAAAGGATACAAGATCGATTTGCTCTAAGAAATCAGAAAGTTACTAGACAGTGCCTTGGCACAGACCGTGGACCTGTAGAAGAGAATCAGAAACTATGCCAGAAAATACATCTTCAAGTCTAAAGTAAGTGAGTGAGTTCTTAGTTAATGTTCAAAGTGATTAATTAATTTTCTCTTAATTAAAATACATAATCACTTTGGATTTTACTACACTGGAGCAAGCACAGTCTGAAATCCAACTCTACACACTCTTGCATTAAGGTGTAACTCTTTCAAGAATAAAAATGGAGGCTTCTGCCTTCTTCAAAGACTTAAAGTGGCCACGTGAGCTTCTATCTTTGTGGTGGATTGAATGAAAATGTTCCCCCCCTAGGCTCAAGAAGAGTGGCACTATGTGAAAGGATTAGGACATGTGGCCCTGTTGGAAGAGATGTGGCCTTATTGGATGAACTGTGTCTGTGGGAATTGACTTTAGACTTTCAGAAGCCCAAGCCAGGCTGAGTGGCCCCCCTCAGTGCTTGATATTAATGATATAATTCCATAAATATATTATAATCAGACATAGTAATATGATCATTGGGGATACCAATTTGAAAGATAAGCACCCTACCTTTCATAAACATGTCTCACTGTCATCAGGAAGTTTGTAAGCTGCTTTGTGATAGGCCATATTCTCACAGAAACGACACCTTGACACTTTGACAAACCTGGTTTTCCCAATGAGCTCCAAGACCCTTCCTCTAGCATGGAGGAAAGATAGCATCCATTCTGGGCCACCCACTCTGTGCCTTATGCTTTATCCTCTTCATTAAGTGTCTTTGCCATTCTATTCCAGCAACAGAAGGCTGGGGTGGGCCAGCCGGATGGCATGATGCTGAAATCACTCCCCATAAAAACGTGCCTGCAATGTTACAGCAGCTTTGATGTCGTTGTAATGCACCCATAAAATCAAGGAACATATGTAGACGCATCTGCTGGTGGCAGCGAAGGAATGTAAAAAATATGGGGCTGTTGAAAAACTTTGATAGATTTTACTGCTAGCCAAGTATATGTTTTTTTATGGTCTGCTATATGGGCCTACAAAAAATAACCATGCTTTTCTTTAGTGTGCTTATTCATTGCATCTTTTACAACAAATTCCAGAGAAAAAGTAGGAGAGCAGATGATTAGTCTTCAAGAAGCAGTCTCTGTTTAGCTTTTAAAAAGCACAAGAGACAAAAACAGGCTTTTAATAACTGGTCCTAGGAAGGTGAGGTGTGATTAAGAGGTTAATCTACAAACTATTTCCCTGCATCGCCCTCAATGGGTGTATCTACATTCTCAAAGGATGGCCATCCAACTACATTGGGGAAGCATGGGCTTTTCAGTCACTGAGGGATTCTATGTTATGATCAATCACTATGATAATCTGTTCAGGGAAAAATACAATGAAGCCTAGATAGGAGATTATGTAAACACTGTAAGGGTGCATGGGAGAGATCAAGATGATGTAGGAGATGATATGGGAAAATATTAGAATTTTCACTATATTTATTTGTAGGTACCTTGACAAGGAAGAAAATGAAATTTATGACTATTGAGAATGTGTTTAATGAGCATTCCCCTAGCCCAGGTAGAGCAGTGCAGATCCAATCAAAATGTGTATTAGGTGGCTAATAGTGGAATAATGAATTGTTGTCAATTATTATATTGAACATTCATATTTTAGGGTAAATTCTTCCAAATTTTCTACTGTTGCTGCTATTTTGGAAATTTCTCACACAAGAATACAAAATTCTTTACCTAGCACTATAAGAAAAGTTCAATTGTTTAAGGGAAAAATTATTCTATAATATACTTACTTTGTAGTATAGAAAATACAGTAAACTTCCACACCATTTTATTTGCCTGGTGCATGTGATCTGTGTTTAGCCAGTTGGCCTGTGTTTGTTTATAAACACGCTGTGGTTTACGTGATGGTACCTTTTTTTTATTACATTTTTAATCCATTGGCATGTCATTGTGTCCTAATCTTTTCTCTTTGCTGTAGAACATACTTAGATTCCAAAAACTAATAAAATATTGAGTCAGATTCATGGTTAGAGCAAATCTGCATTTTAGCAACAGAATTTGACATAGTTTTTGAAAGCATAAGCTTGATAATGGAACAGAGATTATATTCTATGCCCCTCCACAATCTCAGTGGAGGGTGGGAGTCATGGGACATGTGTTATTAGGCAATTTTGTTATTGTGTGAACATCAAGTTTGGTTACACAAACCTGGATGTAACAGCTTACCATGAACCTAGGAGATACACTTTATATTAAATGCATATTAAATGAAATAGTATATTTGTTGAGGTATGTAATGAACAAAACAACCATGGATAAAAATGAGATGGCTCAGTTGGCAAAGAACCTGATACATAGGTCTTAGGATCTGAGTTTGGATTGCTGGCATCTACAGAGAGGTACTATGAGGGGTGGGGCACAATCAGGTGAATCCTTGGGGCTCATTGACCAGTTTAGCCAAATCAATGAGCTCTAGTTTAATGACAGTCCCTGTCTCAAAACCTAATATGGAGAATGATCAAGAAAAACACCTGACAAAACCTCTGGCCTCTAAATGTCTGCACACATGTGCATGCACACCCATATGTACATATGGACACACATACCACACACACACACACAAAAAAAGAAAGAAAATCAAGTATAAAAGCAATTGTTACAATCAAAAGAGAAAACAGGAGATGTATAATTCTGTTGCCAAAATATGACATACAGTTACATAGTAAAATTTTTATAAGTAGAAGTTTTCTCTAAAGTAACTATAAAAATATAGTGAAGTAAATACATAAACCAGTAAGTTACTGTTATCATCATCAGGTATAATGCACTATACACTGTTATACACTGTAGTTTTTATAGCTGGCATCACATTAGGTTTGGTTCCATCAGCAACACTACGATCATAAGAGTAATGCTGGCACTTCAGCGTTACAGCAGACACTATGTCCCTGGTCACAGGGATGTTTTGGCTTCATTGTCATCTTATGAAATTGCTGTTATAGATGTGACCTGTTGGAGAAAATGCTGCTTAAGGCTTGGCTGTGCATACACATGTTGCCCATTCGGTGGGTAAGTCATTTTTCTCTCCCTTAGTTACAGAATAATTAACTGTAAAATGGGGAAACTTCACAGATATCTTTATAGGATTGGTGACACTTGACAAATCAATGTTGTTTCCTTTATCATCTGTCCACAGAAAAGGAAATACAGACACTCTTTGACTCATGAAGGGGTTACATTCTGATAGGCTCAGTGTAAACTGAGCAGGTTGTATATAGAAATACATCCAAAACACCTAATATTCAGGACTCCATTGCTCAGTGGCCATCATGAGTGTGTTGTGTCAAAATTCAGGTGAACACATTGATGTCTTTCCACATTGTCAGAATGTATAGAATAACAATGAAGTCACAAGTTTTGGCAGTTTTGTTAGAAGAACCCTGCTGGATAATTCCACTTTCCTTGATAGTCTGGCCAAGCCAAATACAGGTTCATTTATTCAGATTACAATATTAACTCTGATAACACATATAGATATAGGTTATAGGCTGGCTGTTAAAAGACGGAGTTCAAGAGGTTTTAGGGGCATATGAAACTGGATAAGTTATATTGATGCAAATAGAGTTGCTGTGGGGTTAAGATGAAGAACCCCTGGGGGAAGGTCTCAGGGGATTCTTCTGCTACTATGATAGTGCTAGGAGGCAGGGTCAGATGTGAGCTACAGAAGCAAGGTAAAAGTAAGGGCAGGAATTGGGAGAGGGGTAGATGGATGGAAGATCTAAACAAACAGGAAGACTAGAAAGACAATGGCAATTCCAGTGGGTCACATCAACTGCAGAAACCAAGTGGGGCTGAAGCCTTTAGGACACTCAGGGGTTCTCTTCCTACCAGTGCCTTTCCTCACTCACTTAGTGGTTGGATGACAGACTGATGGGGCCTTCTGCATTATAGGACTAGGTGTCCATCTTGGGGTGGCTAATCTTGGTTGTCAAGTTGACTGCTTCTGAAATCAACCAAAGCCAAACTGGTAGACACTCCTGTGAGGAATTTTCTTAATCAAGTTATTTGAAGCAGGAAAACCCACCCTAAATACGGGCAGCACCTTCTAGCAGCAACCTGGACAAACAGACATGGAAGAAGGAGACTGTTTTTGTTCCTATTTGCATACACTGTTGCTGGCATGTTCATCTATGCTGCTGCTGCTGCATTCCTCTGCTGATATTAGGATCAGTGTCTTTAGGATTCCAATATAAACTGAAGACCAGTAGCTCTTCAGGAATCCTTTAGGACAGTGGCTCTCAGCCTGTGGGTCACTACCCCTTTGGGGGTTGAACGACTCTTTCACAGGGATTGCATATCACATATTTACATTACAATTTATAACAGTAGCAAAATTGCAGTTGTGAAGTAGCAATGAAATACTTTTGCGGTTGGAGAAACCACAACATGAGGAACTGTATTAAAGGGTCGAAGCATTAGGAAGGTTGAGAATCACTGCTCTAGGCCCTCAGTGCCAGGTTGAGACATTGAGCCTTGTGGGCTGAGCAACAAATAGACTCTCAGTCTCTTCAGTGTGAGACAGACATTACTGGACGACTGAGACTATCCTGGAAGCCAGTCTAATCCACTTTTAATTTGTATGCATTCATTCTATCAGTTCTGTCCTTTAGAAAACACTAATACAACTTCTATTTTTTTTTTTGTTTTTTTGTTTTTTTGTTTTTCAAGACAGGGTTTCTCTATGTAGCTTTGCACCTTTCCTGGAACTCACTCTGTAGCCCAGGCTGACCTCGAACTCACAGAGATCCGCCTGGCTCTGCCTCCCAAGTGCTGAGATTAAAGGTGTGTGCCACCACTGCCCGGCAGCTAATACAACTTCTTAATGGGGTCCAGGTGAGAGAGTTTCACCCTTTTGATTCCCTCTTCTGATCTCATGGACACCAGGTATTCATGTGTTGCACATACACATATGTAGGCAAACCTCTCATAGACATAAAATAAAAGTAAAAAAAAAAATCAAAAACCTTAAACTTAATTTAATAAACAAGAACCACAGAGCCTTATGTGGGACCCCAAAAGTATCTCATTGTTATGGTACTGGGGGTACTGATTTTTCTTTGCCAAAAGCTCTTCAGGAAAGTGGGTCACATCTATTGAAAACAAATTGTTAGGCCACTCAGGAACCCTTCTGAACCAAGCATTCTTCCCACTCCAGAATGGAAATGGGTCTGGTGTGGTGGCTGTAATCCTAGCATTCACAAGGCTGAGAAAGAATGACTGTCAGGACTTTGAGGCCAACCTGAGATTCAGAGTAAGACTTGCAACCAAAACCAAAAGAATATCCCAGATTTTGCTGTAGAGTGTTCTAAAAAAATTTGATTAGGAAATTAGAAATGTGTACCAGGCTATATTTTAATCTTTCTTCTTATGTTCTTAATTGTTAACATGTATCTAATTGGCTTTTGAAAGTTTAAAAAAAAAGGAAGGAAAGAAATAGTAAGTTTTCCCCTTCTCCAAACCAGTTTTGTTCTTGAGCAATAAAGTCTGGCAGAGTCAGCAAGCCCCCCAGCAACACTCTCTAATTGGTTGGGTTGTGTTCTGGGCTCTCATTGGCTCTTTTCACTATGGCATAAGAACAAGTCCCAGATGGTTCCTCTAAAACTAACCCATGTGCTCCAGGCATTGGACAGTCCATCTGGCCTTCTATGAATATTAATGGATATTTCACCTAAGCCCTTGAAGTCAACAATGGGAATGTACTTGGTTCTCAGGTTCCTAGAGTTGCCAAGAAATAAATCAGAGAAGACAAAGCAGAGTGTTTCCCCAGAAATCAATCCCTCTCCACTTAAAATTGTGCTAGCCTCTTGTCTTACAATGCTTAGCAGGCATCTGAGAGATTTATGAAGATGCATTTTAAACTCACTCAGTCTCCTTCTTTACTTAAATCTATGCTTTACCTTTCTTAGCCTTTTTTTGTTTTGTTTCAAAATCATGTGCTGAATCTCCTGCATTACAGAAGACTGTTCTTGTTTTAGGATGGATTGTCTTACAATTTTTTTCTTCTTATTTTATTATGGTACATGCTATGTATTCAGTAGAAACAATATTTTGAATTTTGATCTGACTTTGTGCTAGAAATATGAGGAGCCAATACTCAGCTTTAATGCTGAGCAGAGTAAGAGAGCTGCAGTCCTATGTGTACGATCTAATCAAAAGGACAACTTTATCACTCTGATCCTTTAGAGTGGATGATGTCATTGTGGAGATGAGGCTACACCTTGTTTAAGTTACTCTATTTTGTGTAAATCAGTGTGTTTTCAGGCTGTGCCTTGCTCTTACAGACTCCATTTTACAAGCATCATATGCTTATATTTTGAGGGTAGAGGATGACTCTACCTTGGTGGACACATTAATGAAAACATCTGTCTAATAGCAACCATACAGCACTGACTGATCTATGGCACATTCCTGGGAGTAAAAAGGGGAGGTGCCACCTTATAAATTGATGGAACTGAATTTGGACTATAGGAGCACATGGATATATTAAAATCCTTTCTGGGAAACTAAGCCCCAAAACTAATTGAACATAAATTGATGAGAAGCTCAGAAGAAGAAGGGTTTAGAGATGAAAAGTTTAGAGAGGTGAAAAAGAAAGGGGGAGAGAAACAAAGAAAGGGTCAGAGAGCAAGAATGAGAGAATGAGAGGATAAGAGTGAGACAGAGATGGAGAGAGCAAGGGCAAGAGAAAGTAAGAGAGAGAGCCAGCAAGAGAGAGCAAGACACAGAGAGAGCCAGTGGGAATCTAAGTTCAGAGAACATACCTTCCTGATGTCTAGATCTCTCGGTGCATCATGACCTTAGATAAGATCTTTCTCATACCTTCGTATTCCTAATATGAAAAATAGCAATAACACAACATACTTCCACATGTTTTACTCTAAATCATTATGTTACTAAAGTATAAAACTCAGTGATCATGTTCCCACTCATTAGTGTTTATTATTAATATCATTAACCTGTAGGATGAATTGCTAAACAGTCTTATTAATAAAAAACCGAGAGCCAGATATTGGGGTTAAAACTGAGAGATCAGAAAAGCAGAAAGAAGCCAGCCACATTCTTACCACTTAGAGATCCTCCACTAAAGAGAGCTACTTCCTGTATACTCACGCCTATGTGCCTTTCTGTTCTGCCATCTCATTTCTTCTCTCCACCCAGCTACATCACTTCCTCTTCCTGCCCAGCTCTGTAACTTCCTGTCTGACCTTCATTGTTAGTGCTGGGATTAAAGGTATGTACTACCACACCTGGCTCTGTTCCCAGTGTGGCTTTTTAACTCACAGAGATCCAGACAGATCTCTGTCTTCCAAGTGATAGGATTAAAGGCCTGTGCTACCATTGCCTGACCTCTAGGTTTCCAATAGTGGCTGGCTTTTTCCTCTGATCCTCAGATAAACTTTATTGGGGTACACAGATCAAATATCATCACATTAACCTGTACATGTCCAGGAAGAGTAGCTGGAAAACTGTGAGATGGCTCAACCATTGAAAGAGTTAAACATAAGAAAGAGGAACAAGCCTCAGCCTAAGACCCCCAAACCCTCAACCTTAGCAGAACAGTGGAAAGAGGAACAAGCCTTAGCCTAAGACCCCCAAACCCTGCAGCCTCAGCAGAACGGTAAAAAGGGGAACAAGCACCAGCCTCAGGCCCCCAAACCAGGACCCCAAACCGTTAGCCTCAGCAGAAGTATTCTTGTCATATTTCTTGTGGCATCAGCAGAATAACCTTGTGACATTGTCTGGGTCTAGCAGAACATCCTGTGGCTATTTTAGGAGGAAAAGCAGCCCCCATAGATGTATCCCCCCCTCCCCGGTGCTGATCTTTAAACTAGCCAATTGTGTATTGCCCCGAATGTTATGCTAATATTGTGGTTTATGCCTTTAAAAGATGCCTGCAATTATTGTTCGGGGCTTCTCTCACTGAATGGTGTAGGGGGGTCCGTTTGCGCAAACGTTCAAAATAAAGCCTCTTGCAATTGCATCAACTGGTCTGGAGTCCAGGTTTCTGGGGCGCCCACCTGAGAGGATAGTGCCCTGAGTTTGGGGTCTATCACCATAAAGATAGTTGCTGTTCTGCACAAGGCTGCCAATGCAAGTTTAATCCACTAATTCCACAGTGCATAGAGAGGACTGACCACACAAAATTGTCCTCCAGTTTTCATGAGCATGACCTGCTGCACACAGACCTGCAACCCACAAACGTACACAAATGTAGCTAAAGTTTTCCTGTGTCCCTCTGGGTCCGCAGCGGCTCAGACCCAAGTAAACACACACAGAGGCTTATATTAATTACGAACTGTATGACCTATTGGCTCAGGCTTCTCGCTAGCTAGATCTTACATGTTAAATTAACCCATTTCTATAAATCTATACTTTGCCATGTGGCTCGGAAGTGACTTACCAGTATTTTTACATTTTTGCTTCTCATAGTGGCGGCTGGCAGTGTCTCCTTTCTCTTCTGCCTTTCTCCTTCCTCCTTTGTAGTTAGAATGTCCCGCCTAACCTTATTCTGCATCACCATTGGACAAACAGCTTTATTTATCAACCAATCAGAGCAACAACATATTTTCACAGCATACAAAAAGACATTCCCCCATCACACAAACATACTCATAATGGGAATAAATAAAATGAAAAGAAAATAACAGTAACTGACCAGTCGGTGCTGGCTGAACTTACCTCTGAGGTAGTGCTATGAATTTGAAATCCAGATAATAAATCTATGTGAGCTCCCAGTTCTCTGTAAGGACTAACAATTAATGGCACATTTTCATCATACCAATAGTTACTTGACAGTTAAAATTACATTAACAAAATTACATAATGGATATATTTAGTTAAAATTCACCAAATACCTAAAGTCTATGAGGTCTATCACTTGCCAGGCACTGGCAATTGAGACGATTAGTCACCACAACAATCTTCCAAGGCATTGATTACTAGATTAGAGATGAGGAGTGTGATTTTATTGTTTTCAGATTTAAAGGGAGTTAGCTTTCACCTAAGGGTAACTACCTGAGAAGTGACAGAGAAGGAATTCAGATCCAGGTCTTCAGACCCTCAGGAGCTTAGTACCATCTCCTACATCATTGCTCTCCAGACTCACCTGAGGATCAGGATATCTGTACCTCTTTCTTCATTTTAATTTGAAGTCAAAGTAAAGATTCCTTGATATGTTGATCTGTTATTCCCCAACTCATCTATATACTCCTAAAGTGCTACACTTCCAATTCATATTTACAAACGAGAAAAACAAGGATGGAGTGACTCATGGTGATAAAAATGTTCTAGGAAACTGTTAACTTCAAATTTCTTCCAAAGAACCATTAACACATCATTAGGTTTTTTTTCTATAAGCTCAATTAGCATGCAATTTCAGAGGGACCACCTGTTGTACAAAGAGAGGCCACCTGTGCCAGTCAAGGAGCTGTTGCTAATTGGCCAGCACCTCCTGGGGGCTTGTTTTCAATTAGTTTAATTCCTAATATGGTTTGATTTCCTGGGTATGAGCCCAGTGCTTCAGAGTACTAACCACTTTCCTGAAAAGGATTCTAGCAATTCTGCTTCCAATAGTGAGGTAAGAGTTGGAGATGGAAGGACTGGAAGTGAAGATCTTAGCTGCCTGAGTTCTAAGACCCACAGCAGATAAGTAGCTGTTAGTAATAGTAACAGATTGGGGACCCTGCCTGCCTTACTTAGTGTAGGGCACCATGTTGTCTCTGAGGACATATTTTATAACAGAGTTAATACACTTTCAATAGAAGTGCACAATCAGTTTCTTTTGAGTTCTGAGATACAAAGAGCTCATTCTCAAATCCAGGTGAAGTGAAAATGTCTAGCTATTTTGCTGCAATGTGGCACCAACAATAAAACAAGAATTTTCTGATAAACGGAATAGGCACCAAAGACAGAATGGAAGATCAGAAAAAATTAGTGTATTAATGGGACCAGAGGAGTCAGCCCATAACTCTGAGCCCTGGCATAAAGATTTTTACAGTATTCCAAGGCTTTTCAGCATTATTTTTAATTATTACATCATTGATTGTTTTATGTTTTTATCAGCATTAGAGTGTCCATGAGACTAAGATCAATATGAGAAATTACTTTCTTGTGGTCAAGCATTGTCTTCATTACTTTTCAACTGCTGTAACAAAACATCACTACTAAGGCAACTTATAGAAAGAAGAGTTTACTGGAGGATTATAGTTTCAGAGAGTGACCATCATGGCTGGAAGCATGATAGCGGGCTGAGAGGCACAATGCTGGAGCAGTGCCTGAGAGCTTACATCTTGACCCACAAGCACGAGGCAGAGACAGCTAAGAGAATGGCATGGGCTTTTAAAACCTCAGAACCTGTTCCCAGTGTCACACTTCCTCCAACAAGACCACATCCCCTATTCCTTCCCAAAGAGCTCCACCAACTGGGGCCAAACGTTTAAACACATGAGCCTACAGGGGCCATTCTCACTCAAATCACATGTCTGCAGAAGCACAGCAGGAATGCAGAGGTTAGGATACATTTCTTTTTGTGAAACAAGATAATTGGAGGTTGTTTCAGTGGGTGATTATAAGTAACCATTTCCTCCAGTTGTCTCTGCAGCTTTGTTTCCTTTTTTGTTTCCTTCTGAGTTTGTTTCCCCCTTCACAAGTATTTCCATATTCTAATGACTAGATTCTGAGGCTCAAAGTCAGGGTTCATTTCCCTATCTCCCCAATGTAACCTGACTAATCAATCCTGATTATTGTTATTTTTTTCTTTAGGTGTTAGAGAGAGTCAAGAGGGGATTCAAGAGAGGAAAAGAGGTACTAAGTTGAATGTCCTTTAATCAAACAATGTATTAAAAAATGTATAGGTGACTGGTGCAAAGTAACCAAAGTAGGAGACCTAGACATATGAGACTTTTTCCACCAGATAGGGTCACTCTTTCTTTGGACAGAGGTATGGGGCTTGGCTATCATGCAATGCGACAGTAGTCAGACTGCCTTTGACCTCAATTGCGGGAGGGAGTGTTCCCTTTTGGCTCATAGTCCACTCTATGTAGACTCTAGTTTCTTAGAAGGCCTGGTTTCTATAATGTTATATGAAAATAATCATATTATCCCAAATAGATACTAATGTAGAAGACAAAATATGTCTATGTATACTATCTAGATTTAGCAATTATCAACTTCTAAGTAACCCTATCCCATCAACACTCTCATACTTTTCTTTCTATATCACTAGATTGCTGCAATAAAGCATCAAATATCCATAATATAACGTCATGAAGAAATATTTCAGGATATACACAAAGGATAAGTATTTCATTCTTACACCTAATTAGAAATCATGATTATTTCTTAATATTATTAGGTATCTAGTCCATGTTCAAATATGCCTTCATGCTCAATAATTATTCAAGTCAAGATTCACATCATTTCCAAAGAACTAATAAGTTCTTTAAATCACTCATCCTGAGTGAGGTAGCCCAGACCAAGAAGGACAAACATGGAATGTACTCATTTATAAGTGAATATTAGCTATCAAGTAAATGATAATCATGCTACAATCCACAGACCCAGAAAGGCTAAGTAACAAGGGGTACTCTAACAGGGATCCATGGATCTCCCTGGGAAGAGAAAATAGAATAGATTTTGCAAGTGGACTTGGGGAAGGTGGGAATGGGAATGGAACAGGAGGGGTGGGGTGAAGGAAAGGGATGGAGGGAGAGAGGATGGAAAGAGATGATTGAAACTGGAGGGCATCTGGGGAGCAATGAGGAAAACTTGTGCAGTAGAAACTCCCAGATTTCTACAAGGGTGAACTTACCTAGGAATCCTAGTAATGGAGGATACAGAACCTGAATAGGCCATCTTTTGTAACCAGGCAAGGTTCCCAATGGTGGAACCAGGACACCAACCTAGCCACTAAACATTTGACCTATAATCTATCCTGCCTATAGGAAGTGCTGGGGCAATTAAGGCATAGAATTGTAAGAGTAGTCAACCAATGACTGGTCTGGTTTGAGTCCACACCAGGAAAGGGAGCCCATGCCCAACACTGTCTGGATAACCAGAAACTTAAGGCTGGATAGCCCAGATCTAAGATATAATGAGAGAAAAACAAAAACAACCAAATATCAACAACAGTCAAGGAGCCAACAAACAAACAAACAAAGTGGAAAAAAAGCCCAAAGTAAATTAAATACAAGATTTTACAATGCTACAAGTGAAATATTACTGATCATTTTTGGAAGTCATTATTTTGTAATCTAATAAGCTGAGCCAAAGAACCAAGACATCTATTCATAAGCTCTTTGCCAAAAAGTCAAGAAGTGACTGCTTTTGCAGGAACTGTTCTTGAGAGTAACCATATACTTACGGAACAAAACTATATTGCAAATCCTACATTCCTAGTTTTAGAAAACTGGGAAGAAAAAATCAAATAGAACAAAATTAAAAACTGTGATTCATTTTTTCCATTTTTATTTTTTTAATGAATGTATATTTTAAATTAAGTATTTGTTTTATCATCTTATTTTTATATTTATCTGTAGTAATAGAAAATTGATACACTATAACAGTATAATAACAGGATATCTATTTTTAAATTTTCATGCATTCAAATATTAGCATATAATTTAACTATTAGAAAAAAATAATCTAGTAAAATAATGACTTGCAAACATAAATGTAATAGAAAATCACCAGACTCTTAATTTCAGTTTCCAAATAATGCTCTAGGAAAGATCAATACTTAATATCTCTCCTATATATTACATGATAAATTATATATTATATAATGAGTGTCCATTTCCACAATAGCTTGCCAGTTTGTTTGTGTGTGTTTTTGTTTTGGGGTGTGTGTGTGTGTGTGTGTGTGTGTGTATGTGTGTGTGTGTGTTACTAGAGATTGAAACTGAGGTTACACAAGTGCTCTACCATGGAACTATGATACTTTCATGTGCTGCTTGGACTTTTGAGTAAAGGCTCTTTGGGGACAATCTGTACTAAATGAGTCTTCTGTTTCAGGGCATCATCATCACCTATGCCTCCTATACTTGATTCATCCTCTTAACATTTTATGGACTTGCTGTGTCTGTGTCTCAGTGCATCTCCCAGCTCCTGGGTCCAGGTCTAGTAATGTTTCTTTCACACTCTTTGGTTTTCTTTATAATAATCTCTCTTAATGTTTAAGCTACAAAAATTACTGTGGCAATTTCCAATATCTATTTTCATCTGATCTTAGAAGCACAATTTGCTGCTTCATTTTCAGTCACTGTTAAAAGACTCAGATCTACAATAATATCCATAACTCTAGGATAAAAGACAGATAGCCTAATTGCAAACGGTCAAAGACAAAGGATGGACTGTATCTTTCTGAGATATACAAATTTTAAAACAGACACATGAAAAACTGTATCACCATTACTATCATAGAGGTACAAATAAAAAGATATCAGTTCACATCCAGTTGACTTCTATAAAGAAAAAAAGATAAACAGTAATAAAAGTTGATGAAAATGTAAAGAAAAATTCAAATTGTCACACACCAGGGGTAGCATTATAAAATGCTGTAGCTACATTTTTTATAATAGTTCACCAGGAGATACAATGCACTAACATATGAGCTAATAGTTCCTCTCCTAGGTAAATCCCCCCAACGTAAAACCATACATGTATACAAAAACCTGCATGCAAATATTTATGGCACTACTATTCATATGTCCAATATATAGAAACATCAATTATTCATCAACCAATGAGAGATAAATAATATATGATGTATAATAATACATTATTTTATATAGACATTAATATTCAGCCCCCCCATGAATAAAGTAATGATACATGCTACAGCATAGAAAAATATTAAACATGATATTCAAAACCAAAGAAGAAAGTCACAGAAGGCAGTGTATGTACTAGCCCATATATACAAAATGTCCAAAATAGACAGGTTTGCCAAGACTGACTGTAGATGGGTGGTTTTATAGTGTTTGGGGCAGAGGAAACAGAAGCACATTCACCAATGAGTGAATGATAATTGGGGATGATGACAATGTGTTAAAATCCATTGCAATGATGGTTGAAAAAGTCTTTGAAAGTACTAAAAATCCTAGATTTTGTAGTATATGAATTATATGTAAACAAGGAACTAAAAAAATAAATTTAGGCATGAGTCTTTGACTTATGAAATCCCAGAACAAAACAACTGGCCATTTTTTCTCTCAAATTATTCTCCAACATTTGTTGTCAACATCTACAGACAATAAAGGTATTGCCCTGTGAGAAAATACCTTTCTTATGCATTTTCTGACCCATTATGGAAACAGTGTCTCTGACTGTCTGATTCTTATGATGGCAGTGACACTTAGTTGAATCTACTGCGACAGACGAGCAAGGAGACATCAGTGATGTAGAGCTCTTTATCCTACACAAGTGTTTTCCTCTTGTGGCACCTGAGTTACAGTGAACGCTGTAGGATATGAAATTCAACCATTTTCTGACATGGAAATGCCAGGGATCTGTTGTCCATGAAGGAACAACTCAGTGTGTTCTATTGGAGAAGGCCATCTTCCCTAGGAAGAGACAAACTAAGCCTCTCCACTCAGAAGCTAGTCATTGGATTCACTTGAAGACTGATCCTGGAGTAAGGGGTGGGCATTTATTCTGTGTTTGATAATTTGAGCTCAGTAATTATTTGAGATTGGGATTGTCTTGGCAGGCCATAAAAGGCTGCTGTGAGAGGGAGGGAGAGAGTATTTTTCAAGCGATTGTAAGCGGTTTGGTATTGGGAGAAGTTTTGATGTGAAAGGATATACATGAGAAGCTAAAGGAATGAGTGAGACTGACGGACAGAAAGAGAGGAGAATAGAGCTGCAAAAGCCATCTAAAAGGGGAAACCTAGTATATGTTGGGAGGTACTCTAGCAATATTTAGTACCCGCCCCCTTGGTCAAATGAGCCTGCATCTATGCTGAGGCATCATGCAGGCATGCAGGCAGAAGAGTCTCTTACTTTACACCAAACCTCCATCAATTAGCCTCTCAATTAGTAAGAGCCAAACCAGACTCACGTCAAGATGGTAACTCAGTTGTCTAAATATTCTTAGAAAGGCTCTCTCTGCACTATATAACGAAAGGGAGTGATGGGAGGAGGGAGTAGGTAGAAAATACAGGATGAAGGCATTACTGTCAGTAACCTGACTCCATAAGCAGATCTGTGTTGCATAAGCAAGTGAGTGCTCCCAGATCAAGCAATACTGTCCTAAGTGATCGTTTATAATGCAAGTCTAACTTCAAAATAAGATTTTTATTTTGTGAGAAACACAGATTATGAATTATGTTTGAGTCCACTATTTACAACAGGACTGAGAATAAATAAAATGTTTTATGGGCAAACGCTGCTATTTATTAAAATGCTTATTGAGTACAAGGCAGAAAAGTTCACCATACTGGAGCTGTCACTTATGTTTTAAAGTTATGTAAGCTGAGTCTCTGAGTGGGCAGACATCTGCCACAGAGTCATGGGTGTTCGAAACAATGAAGAAAAAAATCTCACAAAACACATTGTGATGTTACTCTTCCTTAGCCAGCTAATTGCTTCTGAAAGGTGAAGTGGGAAAGGCATGACTAAGGAAAGCACTTGGCAATGTCTTTATGGATAACAAGGTGGCAGGCAGCCTTCATAGAAGGGCAGAATGTTGACTAAAGGCAGGGAAAGTGACACAGCTGTTCACCAAACTTCTGATGAGTCTAAATATTGACATCAGAAACCTTGCGCTGCTCTGCTTACATCTTAGAATCCCCATGCCATGCTACTAATATAATTACATCCGTCTGCCTTGTGTCTGAGCTCAGCAACAGCTTCACAGGTAACCCAATTCCAGAGAACATGCAAGGTGAAATGCTAGTACCAGTTTCAGTAATAATGAAAGCCATACATCATAAATGCAAATTGCCAGGGACCCTGGGGTAGGCTGAGGGAGGTATCTTAATGACTGTAGGTAATTACCAAGCATAGACAGTTGCCAAAATCAGAAATGGAAGAAGTTATAGCTCAGACATAATCCAGACAGCAGAAGAGCTGACCCTTATTTCCTAAAGGAGTCACCCAACAATTTAGACAGAAACAGAGAAAGAGGAAGTGTTAGAAAGAGGAACAAATCAACACGGCTAAAAAATCCCAAGTTATAAAGGTGAATGAAGTTGTATACACCAAGTTAATAGAAGGTGCAGATTTCCCCAGAGGAAATGGCTAGGTCCCCCTTGCCCACTAATCATCTACTAAGCAGAATTACTAAGGTTAGTAATTTGATACTATGAGTTCTAAAAGGAACTGCTTTGAGAATACAAAGGGAGAAATTGTCCCTGCTTTAGTGGTACTCACAGCATTCTACTGGGATACTTTTATGGGCCATACTTTGGTTTAAATAAAACATTGGAATGTAAATTTAAAAAAAAAATCCTTTAGTATCAAATGAAAAGTGATCGTATTTTTAGCTGCCATTGGTGCTCAGATCACTTTATGTTATGAACTGTAAGTACTATAGCCGTGTTGAAGGACCCTGTTCATCACTGGTCTAACTGATTATTCCTTGGGCTAACTTAGTATTTTACAAACACACCTGGGTATTTCTGATACTATGCCCTGCTTCTGCATATGTCTAAGCATCTAGTTCAAAGTATCCATCTAGAGTTCTACAACAGAAAAAGGGCAAGGTCAGATTAACTCCCCAATCAAAGCAACCTCCAATTAATTTAGTGTTGAATTCCCCTCAAGCCTTCATCTTTTAAAACTCAATGGGGCAGTACTGATGCTTAAACTTGTTCTTCATTTGATTTTCAGCATCCCAGCCTGTAGCTTTATTCCCACCTCTCTGTTCCTCAGAGCTTTTTACTGAATTCTCTTCATCAACCTGCCCTTCAACCTTCAGCTGTTGAATTCTACTCTTTTCTGGCTACATCACTTAGTGGCATCATCTTAATGATGGCTTTAAATGCTATTTGTAAATTGATGACTCACTAGTGCATTTCTTCAGAACTGACCTATTTCCTGAATTCCAGACAGTTATCCTATTACCTAGTTCTTAATATTTTGATGCCTAATAGATTACTAAAATTTAACATTGATACATGCATATCTGTATATACATCTTGTCTGCCATCTCCACAAATATGTAATATTATACACTCTTCTTTTCTTAAGACCGTGTCTCTCTATGCAGCTCTATCTGTCCTGAAACTCAGTATACAAACTGGACTGACTCTGAACTCATAGAAATTTGCCTGCTTTGGCTTCATAAATGCTGGAATTAAATCTGCTCACTACCACATCTGGCTGATTTTACACTATTATTATGTTTTTCCTTATATTTCCAATCATATTAAATAGTAACTCTGTCCTTCTAGTAGCTCAAGACAAACATCTTGTAGTTATTTTTCCTCTTAAACTCCAAATTTAACCTACCCAAAAATCTTAATAAATAAGTCTACCAACCATCTTACTTAGATTAGGCCCGAAGATCTTTTAACTATATTCCCACATAGTCTATAATCAATAAAATAAACATTTTATCATTTAAAATATAAAAATCGTGTCACCCATTGTTAGTATTTTATGTAATTGTATCCCAAATGTCTTTGAACAAGTCAGTATTAAACAGACCTGAAATTTAATAAAAGATATTTTAAAACAATGCTAAGTAAGAGGTTAATAGAAAGAGAGAACCCTAGGGAAGCAGTAAGGCACACCAAAAAGTATGGGTGTGGGTCTCTCAAAAGAATGATGTGTCTTTACAGTTGCCCTAGATAGTGATTTGGGTGGCTTCTGAAGTTAGAGCTCAAAGGGATACTAAGGAGACAGTTCTTTTCATGTAAATGAGATGATAGGGTGGTTCCTAATATGAGTTGGATGGGATTTAGCTGATGAGATAAAACCCTTGGTCAAAAGGGTTACAGGGAATATTAAGATGTTTTCATTGTAAACAAAGGTTAACTCTTGGGAAAGGAGTAAGGCTGTATTTAATGGCATTTATAACATTTTGGGTTGATGGAAGTTAATGGTCTGTCAATATAGCAAAAAAGTTCATTTGGTAGACCAGAGGATGTTAGGTCAGACATAAACGTGAGCCATGAGTGGCTATTAAGAGGGCCTTAGATAGCCTATGATCATTTGTAATCAGGCTGTGGACCTATGACCTCCTAATCTCTCCACAATCATTGGATGGACAATTCTTATAAGTCCATCAGACTCTGAAGAATGTTCAATGTGGGATGTGGCTCAAATATACTGGCACACATGCGCATACATGGACATACACAAACAATACACACATACATACATACATAAATATATATGTTCAGGGGGGCCTGAACTCCTTCTTGCTCTTCATAGAACATAACATGGCCTCATTTCAGTGCTTAGAGCTAGTTGTTCCCCACATGTTTTTTCTATGCATCATACTTCCTTTGCTTCTTGGAATAAAATGCTACCTTCCATGTGAAGTCTTTTTTTTTTTTACTCTATTTTAAACTGTAGCCTTGTCCTCCCAGAGTTACCTCTAACATTTCCTGTTTTGCTTTATATTTTTCCTAACAATGTGTCATACTATTGATTGCTTATGTATTTTATTCTTTTTGTTATCTTCTGTACCAACCCTTATCATAAAAGCTGTTTGAAACTGTAAGTTTTTATCTCAATTAAGGTGGTTCACAGTTCCTGATTAATGAGTATCAAACTGACAATAACAATGCATAAGTACATTTTGAACAAATAAATGGAGTCTACCCTTATTCCTTTCAAACAGATTACATGGAATATTTACTTCGTGTCTTAGGAGCAAACAACCACAGCGTCCTGTGAACTTCAAAGTCACTTAGTCCAATGTCTTTCCCTCTGCAGCTAAGAAGTCTAATACGTGAGCCAGATTCATGTCTCTTGTTTTTTTCACTCTAGGTGCTTGATATGGATGAGCCTTACATGAATGCTTGTGATGGCTAATCTTGGTTTGCAACTTAACTACCTTCGAAACCAACTAAAACCAAAGTATCTGGGCATACCTGTGAAGGATTTTCTTGATTGCATCATTTTAGGTGTGAAGAACCACCATAAATGTAGGGCAAAAGGGCCAGCCAAAGAAACACATCCTGGCCCTAAAAACAGAACCAGTGAAAGAAATAGAAGCTGACCCTGAAACCAGAGCCACAGAAACACACTCCTGCCCCTGAACAACTCAGCATGAAACCAACCAATCCCTGAGCATGAAATCAAACCAATCTCTGAGCTTGTCCAAACTGAGGGATTGAAATCTGACCAATTCCCACCCTGAAAACCTTCATCTTGTAAAAACTCTGCCTTGTACCTGTTTAGTTGGGAGCTACCCTTTTCCACCCTGACAGAAGAAGCCACTCTCCTGGAATCCTCCCTTTCAATAAATCTCTCACATGAGGTTTAAGTGAAGACCTCCTTTCACTGAAGCAGGAGGAAACTGCTACATATCTGCAGGTTGTGTGAGGATGGAGGAACCGCTTAGTAGAAAGGAACAGAGAAGTAACAATTTTTGCCAGAGCAGGAACAGAATTGCTACATCTCTGTGGGAAAATCCTCTTAGCAGAGTGGAGTGGAGCTGAACTGTAATGTCTCTCAGAGAGGAGCAGGATGGCTACATTCCTGTGGGGAAACCATTCTCCACCAGAACAGAGCTGTAGGTATCACCTGGATTCCAGCAGTCAGGACCTTTCCCTTCAGAGCAGAAGGTATAATAGCTAGGCTACTGACAGCCAGGATACATTTCCCTTCAGAGATGACCTAGGCCACATCTTCTGGTGGTAGCCCTCATAAATGGACATCAAGGGAGGAAACTTTCACTTTTTACCGGCTTGCCCTCACTCTCACTGGAAAGTTCATCTATCCTATTCCTAAAGCATCCTTTCCATAGTATTAGAACCTACTTCTTGATCCCCCTGCCTGGGTGTTCCCCAAACAGTCCGAGCCAAACAACCGTCTTCCCTATCCAGAGGGCCTAGTCCAGTCCCCTGGGGGTTTCACTGCCACTAGTCTACAGTTCATGGGCCTCCAATAGTGTAGTCGGCCATCTATGTACTTCTTCCCATCATGATCTCAACGTCCTTTGCCTGCAGAATCCTTCCTCTCTCTCATCCATTGGATTCCCAGAGCTCAGTCTGGCGCCAGGCCGTGGATCTCTGCATCTGCCTTCATCAGTCACTGGACAAAGGCTCTATGATGATAGTTAGGGTATTTGCTAGACCGGTCACCAGAGTAGACCAGTCCAGGCACCCTCTGGACCACTGCCAGCAGTCCCTGGTGCATGGGCAGGCTTTTGGGAATCCGGTGCCTATTGTGTGGCGCCTTGCTCAGCCTTGGTACAATGGGAAGAGGCTTGGACCTGCCTAGGCTCAGTGTGCCGGGCTCTGCTGACTTCCCATGGGAGACCTTGATTTGGGAGATGTGGGGATGTGGGGTGGGAAGAGGGAGGAGGTGGGATCTATGGGCAGTATGTGGAATGAGTAGAAAATTTCTTAATAAAGAAAAAAAAGAAATTAATAAAAAAGAACCTACTTCTTTGGGTTAGACTGAAGACCCACAGATCTCTAGCACCATATTATGACGATGAGGCATCCATACACACACACACACACACACACACACACACACACGCACACAC
>CABHPQ010143020.1:0-26396 GCA_902168405.1 Peromyscus aztecus
ACACACACACACACACACACACACACATGCTGCAACTATATAGCATGTAATTGAGGTTTAAGGACAGAAATACATCTACAAATTGACATTGGAAATGTTATTTGAACTGGAAAAAATGAAATGAGAAAGACAAGAGAGAGGAGAGAGGCAATGTAGTGTGATTTTCCAAACAGAAACATTGCAGGCTTTAGAATAGCTGGTACAGGAACAGCTAAATGCTCAACAAATTAAGGAATTGACCAGTCCTTGGAATTCTCCTGTATTTGCTATTAAAATGAAATCTGAAAACTGAAGAATGGTCACAGATCTAAGAGCTATTAATAAGGTGATCCAGCCAATGGGCTCTTTACAGACTACAACTCCCTTGCACTCTCTGTTACTTAAAGAAAGGCCTATTATAGTTATCAATTTAAAAGTCTGTTTCTTCACTAAACCTTTACAAGAAAAAGATAGAGAAAAATCTGCCTTCCTGGTGCCTACTTATAAGAATTCTCAGCCTGTTAAGAGATATCAATGAAAGGTTCTCCCACAAAGGATGCTAAATAGCCCAACCTTGTGCCAATATTTTGCATGACAGCCTTTGGAAACGACTCATGTACATTTTCCTCAACTTATAAATTTACCATTATATGGATAACATTTTACTAGCTGATTCAAATGTAGATACTTTAGAGAAAATGTTTGAAGAATTAAAGAAAATTCTGCCTTGTTGGGAATTACAAATTGCTCCTGCAAAAAATACAATGAGGAGATTCTATTAATTACTTAGGATATAAATTAGGTCTACAAAAAATTCAATGCCAAAAGGTACAAACCAGGAGAGATCAATTGCACACTCTTAATGACTTTCAAAAATTGCTGGGAGACATTGTACAATCAAGAACAGAGTAATTTGTTTCAAACCTTAGAAGGTGACAAGGACTTAGCTAGTGCCAGAGAATTGTCAGTGGAAGCTGAGAGAAACTGGCTTTGGTGGAAAAGAAATTACAGGATGCACATGTGGATCGTTTGGATCAGGAGATTGATTGCATCCTGGTTATTTTACCCTTTATGCATTGTTCTACAGGGTTTTTAATACAGAGAGAAGATATTATCTTACATG
The DNA here is from genome assembly GCA_902168405.1 of Peromyscus aztecus. Taxonomy (NCBI): domain Eukaryota; kingdom Metazoa; phylum Chordata; class Mammalia; order Rodentia; family Cricetidae; genus Peromyscus; species Peromyscus aztecus. The sequence goes on from CABHPQ010143020.1 coordinate 1,103, forward strand.
GATATTTTTCCGCCACACAAACAGAGTAAAATATTAAAAATATGTGTGGAAAAGGTTTCTGAGGGAAATTAAGACTTCGTTATTTGACAGGAATGGACTTAGCAGAAATTTTAATACCTTTTGCTAATGCTGAAACTTCCTCTTTATGGGCAGAAAATGAAAGTTGGCAAAGAGTTTGCAGCAATTTTTTGGAGAGATTAACAGCAAATATCCCAAAAGCAAGAGAATTCAATTTATAAAGAGAACTAACTGGATCCTTCATCACATTGTATGGGGAACACCAATTTCTGGAGCCCCTACATTCTATAATGATACAAACAAATCAGGAAAGCCAGGTAATAAATTGGAAATTTTTTTTAAAGATATATTTATTTTGTATACAGTATGTATCCCTGCAGGCCAGAAGAGGGCATCAGATCTCATTACAGATGGTTATGAGCCACCATGTGGTTGCTGGGAATTGAACTCAAGACCTCTGGAAGAGCAGTCAGTGCTCTTAACCTCTGAGCCATCTCTCCAGCCCCCTCAAAGCCCTTATGATTCTGTCCAAAAGTCAGAATTATATGCTATTCTCATGGTATTAATAGATTTTACAAAACCTCTTAATATAGTTGTTGACTCTCAATATGAAGAAAAAGTTGTTTTATACATAGAAACCATTTATGAGTCAGAATTAACTTTGTTATTTATGCAATTTCAGGAACTAGTCAGGAATAGGAATAGGATTCATCTCATATACATACACATATCAGATCTCATATGGGTCTTCTAGGCCCTACAGCACAAAGCAATGATGAAATTGACCAGTTATTAATAGGAAATGTGTTGGAGGCCTCAGAATTACATAAAAAACATCATGTCATTAGCAAGGGTATAAAAAAAGGATTTTTCCATGGCTTGGCAACAAGCCAAGGAAATTATAAGAAAATATTCTACTTGTTTTTTGTATAACCAAACTCCACTACCTGCAGGAAGTAATCTAAAGGGTACTCAATGAAATGAAATTTGGCAAATGAATATGTTTCATTTTGCAAAGTTTGGAAAGTTAAAATATGTAAAACACATCATAGATACATATTCAGGATTTCAATGGGCAATGACTTTTAGTTCCAAAAAGGCTGATTCTGTAATTATACATCTATTAGAAGTCATGGCCATCATGAGAATACTTGTACAAATTAAGACTGGCAATGCTCCAGCATATGTCTCTAGTAAAGTGAAACAGTTTTTTTTTTGCATATTACAACATAAAGCATTTTACAGGTATACTACACAATCTTACAAGACAAGCAGTTACAGAAAGATCTAATAGAACTCTAAAGGATATGCTAAATAAACATAAAGGGGTAATAGAGACCCTTAGAATAGATTGCATAATGCTTTATTAACTTTAAATTTTCTAAATGCTAATGAGAAAGGAATGACAGTGCAGAGAGACATTGGGTAATAGAAAAAAAAAACTACTGAATTAAATCATCCTGTATACTTTAAAAATGTGTTGACCTCAGAATGGAAACCAGTATGTACCTGGAAGTTTCTCCAGTCCCTCCAGGCCTCACGATAGTGAGGAATCTCTCCCACCTGAGTTTCACAGCCACTTGGTCCCAAGTAAACACACAAAGGCTTATATTATTTACAAACTGTATGGCCTATGGGTCAGGCTTCTTACTAGCTAGCTCTTATAACTCAACCCATATCTATTAATCTATGTATCACCACATATTTCTTTGTTTTACCCCTGAGTCCCATTACATGTTGCTCCTTGCACAGCAGTTTGGCATTTCCCTTTACTCTCTGTTTCTCCTTTCACTTTCTCTCTTGGATTTTCCTGCCTGGTTCCAACCTGCCCTGCCATAGGCCAATGCAACTTTATTTATTGGCGAATGGGAGTAACCCATATTCACAGTATATAGAAAGACATCTCACAGCAACAGGATATCTGTTATGCTGGGGAAGAGATTTTATTTTGTTTCCACAGGAGAAGAAAAGCTATGAATACCATCAAAATTGATAAATATTAAATTTGAACAAGAGAGACCTCTTGATTAGAAGAGGTTCATCAACCAGCATGACCATTTAATCTAAATTAACTTATAAGACTAACAAATCATTTTCATTTGATCATACATAACTTTCCAAAAAGGAAACTCCCCAAATTTAGGCTTGGGGTAGGTTTTTGTTTGTTTGTTTGTTTGGTTGGCTTTTTGTTGTTGTTGTTGTTTTGTTTTTCTTTTTTTTTTTCATTTGCTTTTTTTTTCCTTTCCAGGAGAATGAAGACAAGGAACCTGAAGACCACTGGACAAATGAGACATCTGAAGAAAAAGGATGAATCATCCAGACAAAATGTCCCAAGAAAAGGAGTCTTAATATATATATCACATTTAATATATATCACATTTCCAACAGGATAAAAATTCATACATCTTCCTAAATGTTTCTGCTGTTCTCTACAGACACATAATGCAAATGGGATTTTTTTGTAGTCTTAGTTCAATTAAAAATTAAAGCTGGCTTTGGAGTTGGAGCATGGATCTCTTTCTTTAAACCCAAGCATGGTGTTAAAAGAAAATTCAGAGTCTCAGCTTCATATTAGAAGAGCCACCTGGTATGGAACAGAAGGAAACTAAAATCTCAGGACTATTGTTATCACAAATTTCTTACCCCTCAAATTTATTTTGACTCTTTAAAGCTTTTCTTTAGGTATAGTACTATCTTAAAATTTAAACTCTCTGTTTTGATATTAATGATGTTTAAGTTTTCTACACTAAATAATAAACTTTCCTAACTGTGATCTCTGAAGTCTCCAAAAAGAAACAGGGCCACACAATGATGATTCCACCTGGACCATAATAATGCCACTAAGCTGACAAACACCACCTAAAGATCAGCTTTAGACTATAAACTGCTCAGGACAATTTCAAGGTATCTGGCTGAGATGATCCAGTTTCACAGACTACTCTAGCTAGGACTTGAGACAAGCCCTGCACTTTCCCATTACACAGAGACTGGACAATAAATAATACAACTAGCTCTCCCAGGACTTGACAATTATCCCAAATTTTTTTTGGTCCCCTAAAGATGTCATCGCTTCCAGACAACAGGAAGTAATTTTAAGAACATAAAGCCTGTATTCCCAAGAGATGGGGTGGTTAGTTTTAGTGGGTTATGGATATTTGTCATCATTTAGGGAGTTTGGTTACAAGTTGTTATTGGTAATGGTTAGGAAAAAAAGCTGAACAAAGGAGATTAGATTCAGGGATCTTGTTCTAAAAAGAAAAAGGGGGATATAGACATAAGGTAAAAGGGTAGATTATTGAATCTACTTTTAGACCAAAAAGCAACTACTAGTTTTAAATATTTTACATTGGCTTGGACTTCTGTATATTGATACAAATTTGCAGTTATTTTTGTTATACTGTATATATATTATAGAAATGATAGGATTAAAGGTAGATTATTGAATCTACTTTTAAACCAAAAAGCAACTACTAGTTTTAAATATTTTACATTGATATGGACTTTTGTATATTGATCCAAATTGAAGATTATTTTTGTTAGAACATACTGTACATATGTTTCTACTCTTGTTCAAGGTATTATACATATACATCTCATCTAACAATGCAATGTAAATTTCTAGTCCCTGAAAGTTTTTATTACAAACTATTTAAGATAAAAGACATGCAGGTTAGTAGTTAATCACCTATTACAATCAAACTTGTAGTCATGTTAGGTATGTTTTTAAGGTCAAACAGAGATATATTTTAGATAGACAGGTGGTCTTCAAACATTTCAAAGATCTACATAATGTGGCATTTGAGATGTTTTAATAATTTAAGGTTTTTTTGTTTGTTTGTTTGTTTTTTGTTTTAATGACAATGAGGCATGTCTTCTCCTGACAGCACCAATCTACTTCAGAGAAGATAACGGGCACTGAAGAAACTCCATATGGAATTTACTTTCTTTGTGATAAAAGTTAGCCATTTGGAAAGAAACTACCTTTGCCTCAACTGATGACAGTATGCTGTCAAAATTTGATAAAGCAGGACAAAAGAAATTGTGAGTGCTAACCTTCACAAGACAGGGTGTGACAGTTCTTCAAAAATCCTGCTTCACAGGTAAGTCTGTCAGATATTCTAGACCTGTAGGCTGAAGATAGATGCCCCAAAGTTGCAAAGGAACCTTGGGTGACTGTCCAGGAAGCCAACTGTTTCTGTCATTTCTTATTTTTGGAAATTGTTTGCTATACAGTTCCTGTTTACTCAAATAATATTATATCCTTCTCAGATCTCTGATGGAGTTGAAGACTAGATACTTATAGTTTTCCTTATTACCAGAGTCAGAAAAGAAACTCACTAAAGAGATATAAAGTATATAACGTTGAGAGACATAAAAAGATAATTTTGGGTTGGTAATGAAAGGATAGAAAGTGAATTAGGTACAACACTTTGGACTCACCAAGATAGTATAGATAATGGAGCATTTACTTTTAGTTTGTCAAATGCTAATGGATACTGTTAATGTAATTATTGTCTGAAGATATTTGTATATAGTTATTGTACTTATTGTATATAGTTTATCTATGTTAGTTAAAACCTTTGCTTTTTATTTTAGACAAAAATGGAAAAATGTTATATGATATTTTGTTTATGTTCTGACAAATAAAGCTTTCCTGGAGATCAGAGGACAGAGCAGGCCACTAGTTAATCATATAGGCCAGGCAGTGGTTGCACACACCCTTATTAATCCCAGCACTTGGGAGGAGGAAGCAGGAAGATCAGGAGTTCAAGGCCACCCTAGGCTACACAAGATTGAACTAGTCTAAAAGAGAAACAGAGTTGGGCAGTGGTGGTACATGCCATTAATACCAGCACATAGGAAGTAGAAACAGAAATATAAGGCAGATGGAGACAGGATCTCTCAACCAGTCAGTCTGAGGATTTGTAGAGACAGATCTCACCCATTGAGTCTGAGGTATTCGTAGAGATAAGATGTCTCTAGTGGCTGGCTGCTTTGCTTCTCTGATCTTTTAGCTTCATCCTAATATCTAACTCTAGGTTTTTATTTAATAAGATTGATTAGGATCAGACTACAAGACAATATTAATAAATAGATGTATTGAGCAGCAGCAGAATACACCATGAAACTGGAAATGTTGAACATTTACTGTGTACTACATACATCCTTCTCTTCATTTTGGAGTATAAATACATCTGTGTAACATGTGTGTGTATGTAGGGTGTGTGTGTGTGTGTGTGTGTGTGTGAGTGAGTGAGTGGGTGAGTGAGTGAGTGAATGTATCACAGAACACATGTAGAGATAAGTACAACTTTTAGCAGTGGATTCTCTTTCCATCCTGTATATCCAGGAAAATGAACTTAGGTCATCAGACTTGCAGCATGTACCTTTCCCTGCTGAGCTGTCTCACTGGCCCTAGGCAACATTTAATACATCAAGCTGTCATTACAACATTCAAAATTAGGATGCTGATGGTGATTTTCTTTTAGAAGTGTAGAGTTTAAGTAATTTCTCTGAGGTTAATATCATTTGGACTGTAGTCTACCAGTTGTTGCTCACAGATGTGTAAATGTTTAGGATTACTCCTGCCAATTGTCTTTACAAACGAGATATTCAAAGAGGGGACTAGTTTTGTTCCTATATCTTCACTCATTGATTTCAAACTTCCACCAGGGTTGAATTGAGGCAAAGTAGCAGGAGTCTCTGGGCATGATATAAATCTATCATCAGCACACTTCTATTCTTGCCGTTACTTATTTCTGCACAATAATCTACATGATAATTCAAGACCTTGAAACAAATATTTCATTGTTCACAATTTTGAGGGTGGTTACCATGTGAATAGCTTTGTGAGCATCCTACCTTTTATCTGTTTATGAACAAGTTTGACACGTTGGCTCTCCCAGGCCCTTTTCTCTCAACGTGGCACTTCAACCTTCCTGGTCTTTCTATTGACCTGACCATCTCACATTGTAGACAGACTTCTTTATTGTACCGAATCCATCTATAGTCAGTTCTCAAAAAGGAAACACTTCAAGAGACCCGGGTGAAGGTGCAGGGATTCTTATGAACTACTTATACTCAGAAATGGCAGAATGTTATCATTGATACAAAACATAGCTCTCACATCAAAGTGAATAAAAAGCAGTGTTTTCTGAACTGAGTATCAGTGACCATGATCTAGGAACATGAATCCAGGTTGCCCTATATGACATGCTCCACTGTGGATGTGGGTACTTGAATTTGTGTGGTTCTAGAGTAACGGAAAATCATAAATTGAAGAACTTTTCAAATCCGTTAATGGGAAAATCAAGCAAACTGGTAAAGTTTCTGCTATAGGCTTTAGATGATAATCTGATGACCTTCTGAGCTTTGGGATTAGTAGGAGACTGTGGTCTGCCTAGAACACATTCTGGAGACTTTACTTGATAATCCAAAGGATATTAGGTCAGACATAGGTCTGGACAATAAGTGGCTGTTTTCCAGTTCCCTATCATCCACACAAATCATATAGCCCAGGCCAGAGCCAAGCATAAAAGAAGTGCAGTCATCTTTTCCATAGGCAGAATGCACATGCTAGGAGGGGAAAATACTGACAGTAATCATGTTAAAGAAAAGATTTCAAAGTCTTGAAACCAACACATTCTAGGTAACAATCAATAATAACAAGTAGTTGTTTTTACCCATACTTACACTATTTTTGTCACAAGTGTGTAAATTAATTGAGCAGAAAACACTTTAACCTGCCAACTGAAACAAAAATGGATTGAGATAATCAAATGCTTCTATCAGCAGAAAGATCTGTCTAAAGTACTCCTGTTTGAGTCAAAGGATGCAGAAATGATGACTCTCTTGAAGAAAATGCATGAGAGTGCCAGTGAACAGGGTTCTGTGACATGATAATGAAGCACTCTATCTAGCTTTTAAGTCTCCAACTTGGCCACTGAAATTTACTGTGTAAAGCTAAGAGGAATGTGAAAGACTTCTGGATCATATATAAACAGTATGTTGCAATTGAAATTGTTGAAAAATGTGCTCCAAAGTTCCATGTGTTGAACATGTAACCTTAAAATTCATATGTGAATGCTACTGGGAAGTGTTACAGGACCCTGTGAAGATAGGGTTACTCTGATGACATCGGAAGCTTCGTGAGAAGAGGACTAGAAAGATGAGTTAGCATCCTTGTTGTGCCTTTCCATGAAGTGTCTCCTATCAGTTTATGGAGCAGCAAAAGCCCTCACCAGAAGAGGAACAGATATCATGTCAGGCCTATGTCTCTGGACTTTCTAGCTTCTACAGCAATAAGGCAAATAAATTTATATTCTTTATGAATAATTTTGTTATAGCAATATAAATGTAATATTTTTATCAGCTACACCTCAAAAAGATTTCTAAAAAATTCACACAAAGTATACATGCTAAGAGATTAATTCTGTGCTATAGCAAGGACTTTAAACTGCCTAATGGACTCAGACATATCCCTCAGCTTCAATTTCTCCCTCCAGTCAAATTGAAATAGAAAGTAATTATTATGATGGTGCCCTGCATAGCAGAAAACAGAACCTGTTCCCAGCTTTACCCAAGCTTAGAAAACCCCACAGCATTAATTTTGCAGTGTGTAGAGAATACTAAACTCAGCAACCCTATGTGCTTTGTTAAAACTAATTTACCACCCTGAAATTCTATCTTATAGAGGCCCATGCCCTTTCAGAAACATCAGCTGAACCTAAAGATAATAGAAAATAAAATTCCCTCATAAAGGAACTGCCAGGCTCACCAGCTGCTGGAAATTTACCCTAAGATTGCTGGGTTGTTCTGGAAAATTCAGACTGTGTACTTTACATTTATGAAATACTTGTTTTATAAATCACATAAAGCTTTTCTAGAATTTTATAGGAAGCAAAAATGTGCTGCTTGGATGCTGACATAAAACAGAAAAGACTTGGAAAATGAAAGTAACAGATATTTGCCACCTGACATTTATCATGTCAAACGAAATCTACAGGACAAGACTTGTGGATGTTCTCTGCTGCTTACCTCAATCAAATGGGAAGAATATTAGTGTATTTCAGGAAGATTCTAAACATTTTACTTCAAATCTTTTCTGATGTTTGAATTGAGCATTCATAGGTGTTTCCTTGAGTTTCTGATCTCAGGAAAATGCAAGCACATTAAAGTAAAATTAAGGCATACAGTCATGATACTCTGGCCCTTGGGCAGAAGTAGTATTTTTTAGCTGTTCCTGATGAATCTCTGATCATTACCACATGAACAACCCAAGTTAGTTCCCTGGTAATAAAAACCAGATGACCTAGCCTTCTAGTGGCAGACACATGAATATGCTTCCCATAAATATACCTAGTGAAGCCCTTCAGATATTAGATTGCTCAGGTAGATGAACACTAAATTTTTGATTCAACATCCATACACTAAAGTAAAAATGTCTTGAATTTGAGTTAAATTAATGAATATAAACATTCATGTTCTTATAAAAAAAAAACCTTGACACATGCATCTACTCTCTCTTAATTTTCGTTATTAGGACCTAGAATTATCAAACAGCACAAACAATAAATGATAAATTGAGCTTCAGTAAAACTGAGATAACTTTGCTTACACAAAAGAGACAATTGAGCTGAAATTAGAATCAGGTAGAAAAATATGCAAAAACATCTATGCTCAACAAATTGTTCATATACAGATTGCACATGATTTTTTATTAACAATGAGCATAATCCACAGCAATAAACAACTACACATAGGCAAGCAAATCTAGCTGGCAAGATGTTTGACTCTTTCACATGAGACACTAACAACAGGTGGGTAAGCATGAAAATATACTCTTTGTAATTTGTCACCTGGGAAATTAACTTTGAAATTTTGTAAGAGATGGAAATATAAGTTTTTATGGTACATAGAAAGAGCTTAAAGACCAATTGAATTAAAAATTTCCTTAAAAAGCCAAGACAATGGAAGAAAAAGAAGAGTGGGACAGAATAGTTATAGACATCAGAGAGCCAGTGAAGTGCTGTAATTGTTAGTAGTGAATGATTTCATGTATCCTGGATTCAAGCTATATTACATACATTACATGATAAAAAGTGCATTTGCTGACTTGAAAAGTTTCTAGATCAACTGTGTAATAATGTTGCATTATATTGGAGCAAAGATCCAAAAGAGACATTCACATATCTCAAAAAGACATTGTGACGTTAATTCACTTTCTTCTTTTTATTGAAAATAGCTCCTTCTCTCATACAGTACTTCCCAATCCATTTCACCTCCATTCACACCTGCTAGTTTACCCCACATCCCCTCTCCCCAGAATCCACTCCTCCTCTGTGTCTCTTCAGAAAAGAGCAGGACTCCAAGAGACAACAGCCAAACAGGACAAAACAAGATAAAATAGAACAAGGTGAACATGCTCATATTGAGGTCGGATAAGGCAACCCACCATGACTCACCATTAGAATACTAAGATTTCATGGTTCTGAGAAGCACTCGGTCAGTGTTGGTGCATCACTGCAGGAAGGGACTATCTTTTTACAGGAGGCTCAAACCCTTTCCTCTCATCTTTAATCACAGCATCTGGGCAAAGTTATTTTTAATGCTTCAGCTATGAATATCTTTGCCCCACGTTACCATGGAAAGAGCTTTCGGATTTGTGCCTCTCTGGAAGGCACATCTATCTGGATGATATAGATGTGAAGTAGACTGCATGCAAAACTGATTGACACCTTATGGCTTAAGAACCAATGAAGTGTTGTCAAAAGGTTGTGATAATTCATGAGACTCTACTTTCTCTCTTCATGTTGAAGAATGGGGAAGACTCTCATAAATGCTGATGGATAATATGCAAGGTTGTTCTTACATTCTCATTGTCTTTTTAAATTTAATATATTTTTTAATTTAGTCTATGAAAATTTCATGCATTTCAACAATGTATTTTGGTCATATATTTTTCCCACCTTGCTCTTCAACACCTTCCAGATCCTCCTACCATAACCATCTCCCAAATTTGTGGCCTCTTTTTTCTTAACCCACAGAGTCTAATGAGGGGTTCCCATATTTACATGGGTGTGCAGCCATTCACTGGAACATGGACAATCTACAAGGGGCCACTTCCTTGAAGAAAACTGGTACTCCCTCCCCTAGCCATCAAGTAACAACAGGTTGCGGTATTTTTATACCTTACATTTATAAAACAGCTAGTCATGTACCATCTTCTTAACCTTGTTTGTAATGATCTGCTCAAGCCATTTTAGCCTATTCACTTATATAAGAAGTAATCACAGGATTTTTTTTATGGGAAATTAACCTTCATGACTGCTATTCTTCAATTTAGGAGATGTTTCTTAATCTTTTCTGTGAAAACTCCTTTACATATCATATGTGAAATGCTTAATTTTGATTTAACAATGAAATTGTTTAATTTTTTAGCTAATAGAAATTTCAAATAAACATTACAGTGCTCACAGTTTTATGATTAAAAAAGTAACCATTCTTCTCTATTTCCCCATAATTGTTAGCATTTTCACTTTATCCATTTGATCCAAGCATCTAGTAATCCACTCATGTATACATTTTATTTTCTAAGAGTTTCCTTATGTATATCCTATAGATGGTATACCTAAAGAATGTTTCCTTTCCAGACAACTATAAGTGTGGCATGATTACAAACATTAAGTTCGGTGAGAGAAATCTGAGTAAATATGGGTTCTGTGAGTAGTTAGAGGAAAAGAGGGTGAAAAAATTGCCTGATAATTAAAATTACTTGACACTGAGACTGAATTTGGCAAGAATGGATTAATTTACCAAGTTGAGATAAGCACTCTATAAATCTAACTTGGGGCCAAATATGAGTATTTGGAAGCAAGTTATATAATCAAATGACAAAATTTTAAGTGTTATTAAATTATTTGAGTAGGGACTAGAGAGGTGGTCTAAGAGTTAAGAGTGCATGTCATGCTTCTAAAAGGCCCTAGTTCAGCTCCAAACAGCAATACCAGGCAGCTCACAACTGCCTTTAATTCCAGCTTCAGGGAATCTGACACCCAACTTTGGCCTCTAGAAATACCTGTACACATGTCACACACACACACACACACACACACACACACACACACAAATCTTTAAAAAATATAAAAATTATTTTTATTAATTTTAACAATTAAGAAGCATTTTCGTTTATACATTTGATAGTAAAAAATAGCAAAAAGTTAAGTAACAGTGATTATAACCATATAGCTTGAAGAGAACCAATTTTAAAACATGAAAGGATTTCAGTTCAAATCTATATAAATAGTTACATTAAAAAGTCATTCTGTGTGAATTATCCTAAGATGCAGTTTATAGAAAATTTACCACAAAGTCTAATGACTAAGTATCTAATTACTTCAAGCTGGAAAAAATCACTTAGCAAATAAAAGAAAAACAAGATAAATTCAAAAAAATACCTGCAGAACAATTCTGGATATTAAGATCTAAAAGATAATAGATACAAATTCAAAGAAATTTGCTTTGCAGGGGCTCATGGTTGTGTTTTCAGAAAGTCAGTTTGGGAAGTGAACACAGACCCAGAGAACAGAGACCTCAGCATCAATGAGCTAGATGAGCTTTCTGTGTTTATTTCAGAGATTTCCTGGAGACAAAGCTCTGTGGTGTTCAGAGTGTTTTAGAGGGACATAACTTCCACGTCTGAGTGCATGATAACTCTGTTCCAATTTTGTTTAGAAAGAAAAGGGGAAGTGATGGGGGAATGCCTTTCTGTATGCTGTAAAAATATGTTGCTCTGATTGGTTGATAAATAAAGCTGTTTGGCCAATAGTGAGGCAGAATAGGGTTAGGCGGGACATTCTAACTAGAGAGGAGGAAGGGAAAACAGAACTGAGGAGGAGATGTCAGCCCACCATCCAGAGAGCAGCATGTAATTGCGCACAGGTAAAGCCACAGACACGTGGGCAACATATAGACTAACAGAAATGGACTGAGTTTAAGTGTAAGAGCTAGTCAGTAGTTAGCCTGACCTAATGGCTAAGCAGTTTTAATTAATATAAGCCTCTATGTGTTTACTTGGGTCTGAGCACCTATAGACTGGGCGGAACACAGGAAAACATCAGCTACAGTGTTTAGCATCCCTAGCAATTAGGGAAATACAAAGATGGTAAAACCACACCAATTGATTCATCCAATACCAGGTGGTCAGCCCTGTAAACATACATACTAGTAACACTATGCAAACTGAGCAGGCTATATTAAAGTATTTAGGAATACTTATGTATATACATACATAAGGAAAAGATATCATGTATTTGAAAGTGAGCAAGGAGGAGTATATGGGAGGATTTGGAGGGAGGAAAAGAAAAGGAGAAATGACATTATAATCCCCCCAAAAAATTAATGAAAATTAAAAATGATTAAATTTTTAAAAAGAGAATAATTCACAGCAAATGCTGGCGCTCCCTATTTCACTACAGGATTGTGAATTGGAACAGCCACTATGGAAACTAGTGTGGAGAATTCTCAAAAAGCTGAAAGAAGTTTTAAGATTAAAGTGCATATGTGGCTCTGATTCACTCTGGCTCTACTAAGTGAAGCTCTCAGCACAGCAGCTGATACGGTCAATCCTCATCAGCCATGGATTCCTTCTGTACACCGGCAGCACCTTAACATTTACTTCTAGCTCCAAAGTCAGTACTTACAGTTTTGACTTACAGTCAAAAGCATTTGCTGACAAACGTAAAACAACAGAAATTTTGAGCCACCCAGTAGACTATGTTCCCAGCTGAAGTGGAACAAGGCAATATTCTGCCTTTGCTTTCAAGTGTTTTAATCTATTTAACTCCTTACTTCCTACCTTTGAATCTATTAATCTTCCTACCTTTTAATCTGTTTAATTCTTTGATTCCAACCTTCTTTGTTTCTTTTCTGTTTATATGTCTTTCTATTTATGATTTTGCTATTTAAATTGGAACCAAGTAACTATGGTATTTCTAAGCACAAGGAAGCTATGGCATGTCTTAGAGTTAAATGTGTGTGTGATAAGCTTTATCTTATTGTGAATGGTAATGCAATTATTTGTGACCTCAATGTTAATAAATCAAAACTATATACTAAATAAAGAATACTAAAATGGGAACACACATAATCAGGCTATTATTTATTGATAAAAAATGTAAAGAGAAAATTAAAGATAACTGCTACCACATTTCTCTTAGTAGCATTGTTGCATTGAGTCCTGGTTTGGTATTTGCAGCAAGTTCATATAAAATAGCTGCTGGCAATATTGGTAGTTGACTGTATTATAAATGTGATACCATTGTCTTTATTTCTCACCAAGTAGGAGTTATCAAGGCATTCAAAAGTTCTTGCCATAAAGGTACAGTGTGTTTCAGGAAAAATGTCTTTTCTTTATCTCAAAACTAAGGACACTTAATTTGTAGCATTTACTGAACATTACAATATATACATCGTACAAACTGTTACTGAAGAAACTGTGAACATCCCCATAAGCACATATTAAAAACGTTTGGATGATGTTTTCTGAGAAAAAAACAGTTACAAATAACATGTATACAACTTATTCTTTCACAAGTATCCACATGCACATTAACTCAAGTCATCAAATTTATTTCCATTTATGTATCTTAAATTCACATCATTTTAGCTATACATATACATTACATGTCTCAATTTTTACTGTAATAAACCTGAAAAATGCCTGCCAAGAGGGTTCAGCATGTATAAGCAAGGCTGAAGACTTGAATTCAACTTCCAGATTGCATGCTGAAAATTTCAATCCTGAACACTATTCTCTGACATTCCACAAGTGTACCATAGCAATGCATCCACCTGTGTACATACACACACACACACACACACACACACACACACACACACACACACACAGAGCAAATAAAAATAATTTTAAAGAAGAGTTTTAAATCTCTATAAAGCACATTACACTAGGAATTATTTATTATCCCTATTTTAATAGATAAGAAAATTTGTATAAAATTTATCAAGTCAGTTGCCATGAGAATGATATTAAAAGTCAAAATCAAACTGAATTTTAGCCCATTTTTTCTTCAAAATCTATTTAGTCTTTTATATGTTCAGTATCATAAAGCGATGTTGATTAGTTTAAAACAATAATGTTAATATCTCATTACTCTTGATGTCACATAATTAGAACTCTTTCTCAAAATTCCATTGATAAATGAGAATTTAAATTTTTGAAGAATTTTGTTTTATTTGCAGAGAAGTGATTTTCTATTGTGCGGCCTTCTGGATGCTAGAGAAGTTTTATTATTAAGTATGACTTTCTGGAATTTAATTTATCTCATGGAATTACAATAAAAGCATTTGGTAAATATATATATTACAATGTCAGCAACATTAGACCTTGTTTGATAAAATATTTTAATCTTTGTTAACAAAAGAGTTAAGAATAACTTTGGGCAAAAGACAATGTTTTACGCAGTGTTGAAAAAGTAAATTCCATGAGCAAAAGAATGAAACTAGACCAGTATCTCTAAAGGGAACTTGAAATGGATTCAAGTCTTAAGGTAAGACTAGAAACAGTGGATCTGCTACACCACATGACAAGAGAAATGCTTCTGGATATCATGTGTGGGAAAGGATAGTCTGAAAGGCATCAAAGGGAAACAAAACAGGACTAATGAGTTCTAATAAAAGATGGAGGTGATTTTGATCTTACTAACTTATGTTGATAAATGTATGCCTTTGTATCATATTCTTTTACTTGCTGTTGTAAATAGGAAGTTTATCAGATTTTTCTACTTGGTTAAAATTAATAAATAAACTGTTGATTATGTTAAAAATAAAACGCATTGTACACATGTATGAAATTCTTTAACAGTAAAAACAAGTTTCTGCATGCGAGAGAAGCAATTAACAATGAAAAGATAACAGTAATAACAGAGTATCTATAGTAGATCAGGAACCCATCTCAAAAGACAAACAAACTAAAATAATTCATTGAAAACATGAGCAATAGATCTTAGTAGACATTTCCTAAAACTATGAAAAAAGAATCAGTTTCACAAATCTACAGGAAAATAAAATTTCATATCTCAATGGAAGATGAAATACCATGTCACTAGAGTAACAACAGCTAGTATCAAAAGGACAGAAGAAAGCAAGTCCTGATGAAAATGTGGAGGTCAGGGAACTCTGAAACACTGTTGGTTGAAATACGAATTATTAGAGCCATGTGGAAAACAGTGACATGATATTTAATTATTTTAATTGAGTACTGTGTGAGCCACCTACTGCACTACTAGGAAGGCACATGTGAGCTCCCACTGCAATAGTGTCTGCAAGAGCTAAGAAATGGGCAGCATAGGTGTCCATCCATTGATGAAACATACAAGGAAAACGTGGTACAGATATAGAAATCCTTCACCAAAAAGCATAGAATCCTATCATTTTCATAAAACATGGATAGATCTGGAAGTTACTATAGTAAGTGAAAGGCATGGAAGAAAAATGACTGTTTTGATTTGCTTTGTTTTTTTACCCAAACATTCAACTGAAATCTTGAAAATTTGAGTGATAATATCACAGGCTTGAAAGACTAGAGAGACAGAATGAAGAAAGGCTTGTTAGTGTGTACTGTACTTAGATAAAAGTTCTGTATTGCTGTCACATATTAGGATGACTGCATCATGATACTGTATCATTTTTATACACAGTATATATGCATACACATTAAAAAGAAGACAAGATTTAAATGTTCTGCTATAATAAAATTATAAATATTTGAGAAGATAGAAATGCTCACCCTGGTTTAACAATTATGCAGTCTATAAGTGTATTGAAACATGGCATGTTACCCAACAAATACGTATAATTTTACATATCATGCATCAGATTAAAAGTAATTTAAATAGGATTATATCATATGCCAATTGATAGTCTTGAGCTCTCTTTCCAAAGAGGAAACTGACTATGCACCACACTGATATATGAGGATTACATGACAATTCTATAATACATTGCAACTTCTGCCAACATCTACAGAGCAGAGGCCATTATAGCAGTACTGAGTGGCTGTCATGTAGTGGCAGATAACACCTTAAAACTACATTAATGCTGTATCTCTATTGATTTGATATTAATTAGAAATGTTGACTTGGTCCTTTTCATAACCTAGAAAGACAAATATTTTGGGTTCTTACTTTATGAAAATAATCAAGAATTGGTAATGAGAAAAAATGAGCAATTAATAATAAAAATAATCCTTAATTACAAAGTTGTTAGAAGGCTCAAATTGACTAATCATGAAGTATTGGCTTTGGATACATAAACGCACTATAGATATTTAAAGAATACATATACATACATTCCTTATCCATACATATGATTATATGATTATATATTATATATTTTATATATAATATAATTATTATACAATAATATATGATGTATAATGTATATAATATATATCTTCTTAATTAAGGAAAATATTTTAAAATAATAACCAGTGGTTTTATATTTTTAGGAGGATGGATATATTTTCCTACATATAAACTTCTCTAAATGTCTCTAAATGTCACAGAATAATTAAATGATTCACTTATTTTTTAGTTAGCTATATTCTTATACTGGGGTATCTAAAAATGTATAATTATTTTCATACATTTATCTGCACATGTTACCAAAGCAATTTTTTTCAATCACTTGGTAAAGGTGATATCTTCCAGATTTCTTTACCACAAACTTTCCATTTTCCTCCTTTTAAATAAGTATTTGAGCTGGGCGGTGGTGGCACATGCCTTTAATCCCAGCACTTGGGAGGCAGAGCCAGGCGGATCTCTGTGAGTTCAAGGCCAGCCTGGGCTACCAAGTGAGTTCCAGGAAAGGCGCAAAGCTACATAGAGAAACCCTGTCTTGAAAAACCAAAAAAAAGTATTTGAAAATAAAATAAAATAAAAAAGTATTTGACAATTTCATACATTCAATGATTTTTTTTTTTTTGTCACTTTCCATTGCCATCTCCCTTCCTGATTCCATCTCAGGCTAAAACTTTTCTTTCCAACATAGCTCCCTTCTACCTTCATGTCCTTAGTTTGATGAACCCACAGAGTCAAATATGGATGCTTACATGAATGTGACAGGGAGATTATTTACTGGTCAGCTAACCCCAGCAAACATTAGCTGTCAACAGAACCTAAGCGAGGGCTTGGAGACAGGTCACTGATTTCATGCTACATTCAAGGATGGGGAATGGAATACTGGCATGTTATTCTACCGTCTGGTGGAGGAATACTCATATATATTTTCCTGGGGAGCCATGAGCAAATATCTACTCATCCTAGATTGAGAACTAATGATAGAAGAAAGTAATGATAGCACAAAAGTCTAATTTTGTGAGTCAGTATGATTAATGGAGTTATTCACACATGTATGGGTGAGGGGTTATTTACAGGAGCAGGAACATCTTAAAAGTAGCTGTGCTACCAAAAACCCACCCAGCACAAGAGATGGTTCATGAAAGCTCAAACCCTGAACTCAACTGCAGAACTTACAGGCACCTTGACATGTTAGACACTCTCTCTCCAGATAGCTTGGCAGATCTCTATTTGCTTAACGATCCTTAACTGCTTATATGACTATGTTAGTTACTTTCTATTGCTGTGATAAAACATCATGACAAAGAAAATTTATAGAAGAAAGGAGTGTATTTGGGCTTATGGTTCCAGGGGGTTAAGAATCTATCTTGGCAGAAAAATATGATACCAAGACATAGGCATGGTAGCAGGATCAGTCTTTTTTTTTTTTTTTTTTTTTTTTAATACTTAAAAAAGACATTAAAAAATATGGTCATGTTAGCCATTTCTCTATTTTATGTCACTTGTCTTCTACTTGAATGAAGATCATTGCATACTCTGTTGTACAACGGGTGAGTAGTTGGGCTGCTGGTTCCCATGACACCATCACTTCTGCTTCCTACTAGAGAAAGTAGAATAGCATTCCCTGATTGCTGTCTGCCCCCTGTTGCCTCCATTTCTTCATCATGGATTTTAATCCTCTGAAAGCATAAACTCAAATAAATTTTACCTTCTATAAATATCCTTAGTCATGTTTTAGCACAACAGAAAAGTTACTAATACAATGATCTTGAGAAGGGAGGCCCTTGAACATCCTGTCAGTTTCAGAGATTTTCTGAGACTTCTGAGTTGCTTACTTCCTGAATATTACTGAGCCTTCCCCTAGAATTTACTAAATCTTTAGAGGCTTCAGTTACAGTTACAGTTTTCTGAGTATTAATGAGCCTTGGGATAAATTTCTACATAAGATGTTATTCAGAATATTTCAATGAGGATGAGCTAAATTTCCATGCTTTACTTATTTATGGGATCATTTGTTTACATCACGTAGATTCATGTGTATTTACTTTGTTGTCTGACTTGTAACCTAGTTCCATATCTACTTGTTTGATTGACAAATTGTATGGTGAAAAAATTTTTCCAGGTTATCTCTCATTTCTCTCTGCAATATACCCTTTGATTTTTAGCACATTCTTCTTCTGGCATTACCAGCTTGCTTTAGGCTCACCTGGTAATTTTCTCTGCTTCAGCTCTGGGAACAACCATTTATTTTAAAATCCTAGATTTTTTATTGTTATTGTTACTTATTTATTTGTTTCTTAGGAATACCATTTAGAAGTCAAGATATGGAGGCAAATGTGGTGGTGCATGCTTGTAATTTCAACATTGGGTAGTGGAGGATGGAGGGCTGTGATGAGTTTAAGGTCGCCTAGTCTATAAAAGAGTTCCATAGTAGCCAGGGATACATAATGAGACTTTGTCCTAAAACAAAGAAGCAAGAAAGGCGGGGGAACACGGATAAGAAAAACAGGGACCTATAGCTCACTCAGAGGTTAGGAGCACATGCTTCTCTTGCAGAGGGCTTACGCTCAGTTCCTAGCATCCACATGGTTGTACATAAGTCTCTGTAACTCCAGTCCCAGGGGACTTGACACCCTCTTCTGGACTCTGCAGGTACCGGGCATGCACATGGTGCACGGACATACATGCAAGCAAAACACCCACAGACATAATTACAAATTAAATTATTTTTGAAAGGAGTTGGAAATATATCACTACTGGGCCATATGAGTATACAGATTAAAAAAAAACATACACATGCATCTTGCTCTTTTTTACATACATTCCCATAATTATATTTAGTCTGTATTTGATAGAAGATAGAGATGAAGATGGAGACAGAGAGAGAGAACTAAACATGAGTTTATACTAACCTCTTTGCTCTATTTCAGAACCACAGGATTCATTCTAGCCAACTGTCTTTGCTTATCTGTATTCTCTCACTCCAACAGCAAAGAACCAGAGAAAAACAGCAAACTCCTGGTATTCAACAGCCATACCATCATTTAATTTTTTATATTTTCAGTATACATGTTCAGAATCATTAAGTTGTACTCCTTGCCTCATCCTTATAAATAACTCATTTATCCCCAGTAGAGTTTACAGTTTATGTCCTTTTTGTGACAATTTCCCTTTGGAAAACAGGTGCCAAATTCACTTGACTCTCATCATTTTATTGTGTCATACTCCAGGACATAATAGGTTTATTGGTGCCACAGCTGTGGTGTAAATTGCTCTAATGCAAATAAAAAACAAGTGCTTTTAGGAAGATGTATGTACTATGGTGCATTCCAAGAAATAGTATATTTTTAAAGGGATTAAAACTTAATGACATTTTGTCTTGTGAATTTACATATATGGGCACTTTTATCAAGCCAAGACTGTAACTAAATATTTCTTCATTCTTCCAAGCACGAAATGTCAAGAATGATGTCACTTAAAAGTAGACCATTTAGAGGAACTAACAAAAGAATCACTTCTCAGACAATGGGAGTATAAGTAAGAAGACATCTTCTCCCAAATTAGATTTTTACAACATTTTGTTATACCCCTCTAAATGCTGAAATGTTATTGAGAAACCAATCTCACGTGTCTTGGTGTAAGCAATAACATAAACTTATTGTGTAAGCAGAGTATCTTTCTCACTAGTATACATGAATCCTATCAGGTGAGTTAGAGGATAGCCTGAAAATGCCATGAATGACCACTGGCCACATGCATTGTTGTAGATTTCTCCAGCCCCAGGAAGGTGAGAGAAAAGATCTAGAAAATGCTTAAAGTAACTAAAGAATCTTAAAGCCAATTAAAATTAATTAAAGCAAAAAATTCCATGGTGTTTACCTAGTTGTCTTAATGTTGGGCTTCAGATAGACGTTAATTGAATTCAAACAGCTGTTTAATACCAAGTAAAGGAACATATTTTAGAGCTGAGCTGCTGGGCCACTGCTGGCTGGTCAGAGACAGACTAGTGACTGTGAGAGAGTAAATGAGGACAAGAAGGTGGAGTTTTCCAAAACAAACTATGTCCAGTCCAAAGTTTGCCCAAGACGATGCCTTCTTCCAGAGAACTGAGACATTAAAGATCTTTAGAATAAATTATGAAATAATGTTTGTCTCCATGGGATTTTCAAAATCTCAAAAATGAATTTAAAAGATAATTGATGTTTTCATCATTGCTGTTATACAAATATATAAAATTAATACGTTATACAATTTTAAGTCCAATTACTTAGTCTTGAGTGAACATGGAAAATTCAACAAGTTTGAGGGCAGAATAATGAGTAGCTTCTCTCCTTTGGCTCTATGTTAGCATTCCCACAGGTAAGACATATTCCCTTTGTTCTCCATTTACTATAATCAACAAATTTATGAAACAATTCCGTGTCAATGTATGCAGAGAAAAATAAGAAGAACATAAATAAACACCCAGTAATTTTTTCAAGAGCTTTTATTTTATATAACAAAATAATAACAAAATAAGTCAGGAAAAAATCTTCCCCTGAGAAAAACATACCAGCTGATTATTCAATAATCCATAATGGGCAGTCTTGAAAACATACGTAAAGGTAACATTACAGACTGAACAGGGTATACTTAGGAATATATATGTATATACATACGTATAAGAATGCAACAACATTACTAAAAAAGAAGTCATGAATTTGAAAGAGAGCAAGGAAGGATATATGGGAGGATTCAGAGGGAGAAAATAGAAGGGAGAAATGTTATAATAATCTCAAAATTTTTTATAACCTCAAAAATTTTTATAGTGTAAAAAATTGTATAGTCATAGAAACTTGTATAAAAATAGGAACCAGAGTCTACTACTTTCTTATTCTCTCTGTGTGTTTTGTCATTTTCTGTCTCTCCATGTAGAAATAGAGATAGAGATACAGGTAGCTATACATTAGATACAATTAGTGAAAGTAAATATAACTAAACCAAGAGCCAAAGCAGAAGCTGAATATAGTTTTTACTGGCATCTGGATCTACACATAAGAGTGAAGTGAATATTTTTGTCCTCTAATATTCTTTTCTATATGCAATATTTTTGTCCAGAATGTGACCTAATCTTTGGATTACTTGCTTGTTCATAATAATCAGGTATGAATTTGATATTTCAGATACCATATATACCCTTTTGCAGATCTTCCAATGACTGTGGCATAGTATTTTTTGGATGCAGAACCTTGACTCAACATGGAATGCTTATTTTGCATTTGGAAAGTGACTTCCAAGGTGATCTTTTTAATTGTTTTGGTCATCATTTAATGAGGAGGCCCACTCTCAATACAAACATAAAGAAAACATTGGTCTTCAAAAACTTCGTCTCCAATTTGAGAGGCATGAACGTCATCTTATTGCATTTAAACATAACTATATTTCAACCCTCTTTAGAGGAGGCAAGGAAGTACAGAGGCAGAGCTGGTTTTTGCTCTCACCTGGGTTTGGAGAAGGCCCAGACAAGGGTCTTCTCCACTACCACCTTCTTCAGGAGAAGAACGAGGCCCCATTCTCAACCTCACCAAGAAACACGTCTGTGCCTTTGTGGACAGTGGTAAATACAGAGACTTATAACTGGTCAAGTGCAGAGAATTAATATCTGCAGAGTATTCAGCCATAAATGGGACATCTATATCGTCATCCCTCCCCCAAAGCCCAGGGAATGTGGAAAATGTGGTAGAAAGCTTGTAAGAACCAGATATCAGAGAGAAATGGTGAGAAACGGTGTCCTCAATACATGATAGGATTGCTTCATTCGTGAACTCACATCAGCTGGGTGGCTTGTACAAGATCAAAGCACTCAACATCCAGCATGGGTTGGGGAAGCACACACAAGCACCCACCCCTAGCTGAGGAGCTAGTCACAGTTGGTGGCAGCTAAGGGAGGGGAGAGTCTTTTTTCTTGAGGGAATAATCTCTGGTAGCTTTACTATACTCCAGTCAATGGCCCACACACGTGGGTATGGACAGAACTAATTGGATTCAGTGGGTTATAAGAGTAGAAAAATATTAAAATTAATAATAAAATTAGTGATTTCAGGAATAGATACATGGCTGAGTGGTTAAGAGAACTCATTGCTCTTACACTGGACCACTTTTCAGTTCACATACATACAGGGCTCCTTACAACCGCCTGAAATTCCAGCTAAGGGGGGTGGTCAATATTCTCTTCCACCTTCTGCAGGCTCCTGCACACATGCAGAGCACACAAACTCAAGCAGATTCAAATTAATTAATTAATTTAAAATATAAAATATATAAAGAGGGTAAGAAGTTAGGAAGAGGCATGGGGAAATTACAAGAATTGGAGGGGCAGGGTGGATATGATTGAAATGCATTGTATGTATATATGAATTTCTCAAAGGATAAATAAAATAGTAATATAAATATACAAATCAAAACTGAACAGAAAAATAAAGAGAGTTCACAAGAGTGTCTTCCTTTTTTTTTCCTCCGAAAACTGAGGGAATTAAAGACACATTCAAACTAATTTTCAGTGTCATGTTTTATTTTTACTCAGGTTTGTAAAAAGAATCTCTTTAAGGTTAGTCTTCACACCATTCTTTACTGAGTTTTCTAGTGCATTCTTTACTTCCTTCTGTCCTTCAGCCCTTTGAACTTTGTAGACTTCATTACTCAAATTTAATAGTCATTTATATATATAATACCTTCTGCAAAGAGTCCAGAAATGCTCAACTCCTGGTGCTTCCTTTACCTGACATATTTCACTTTCTGCCTTTGGCAAAATGGTGGAAATAGATTTTCTCAGTTGGTGCATAAAAGAAAAGGAAGGGGGAATCTGCATTTATTTACCTTCTTTTTACCATGTACTTTTTGGTTAAACTACTTTTTTTTAAATGTTCTACAAACATGAAGTAATTAAAACCAAGAGTATGAGTCCCTATCTGAAAATAAGTTCCTTTCTGATAGGTTATACATTGCACATCTGCCTAAAGCCAAGTCTCTCTTATCTTCTATTAGATGTGCCTGTGTAAAAGAAAAAGGTGGGTATTTCTGAAGAATAGCTTTCCTGTATGAAGTTTTTAATACCACACAAGATAATAGGTTTCATTGTGATATTTGATGCAAATATACCTTTGTATTTTACTCATATCCACCTTCCTCTTACCCTCTCTTCTAAATCAACTCTCCTGTTTCTTTTCCTAAATATTACTAATTTTGCCTACATGTACTACTCTTGGGTGACAGGTTTGTTGTTTGTTTGTTTTAAATTTACAACTCAGAATGTATCATTCTATACTCTTGGAATGTGAGGCTTCTACCAAGAAATCTGTTAGTATTTGAAAGGTCCCTGATTACAGCTTGGCAAGCTTCTTTTGAAACTTTTAGACATCTTTATCATATGATTTTTGCCATTTTGACCACTAATAAATTTGAGGGCAGACCTTTTCTGGTCATGTTTATATTAGGTTCCACATCTTTCCCAATGTTCCCATCTTTCCCAATACTAGAAAAGTGGCTGCACTTTATTAAATGGTTTCCTATATTTGTTACTTTTCCTTTGTAAGCACAAAAATGCACACATTTGTTTACTTAATTATGTCACAAAAGTTTTACATGAGTACTTCATTTCCTGTCTGCTTGGGGGTGTTTCAATAATATATTCTGTCTTCCATTTCTGTTGGAATTTTCAACTGTATTTTCTAATTGACTTATTTTGTTCATTTACAAGTTTTCTGTTTGATTCAATTTCAACATTTTTTAACACATAATTCTATATTGATTCTTTGGAAATTTCTGCCAATACCAAGCTGTTTTTCTTACTGTCGCTCTATAGTAGAACTTGAAGTCAGAGATGGTGATGCCTCCAGAAGTTCCTCTATTGTATAGGATGGTTTGGGCTATCCTGGTTTTTTGTTTTTGTTTTTGTTTTTCCATATGAAGTTGAGTATTGCTCTTTCCAGGTCTATGAAGAATTGTGTTGGTATTTTGGTGGGGTTTGCAATGAATCTGTAGATTGCTTTTGGTAGGATTGCCATTTTTACTATGTTGATCCTACCAAGAGCATGGGTTATCTTTCAATTTTCTGATATCTTCTTCAATTTCTTTCTTCAAAGACTTAAAGTTCTTACCATACAGGTCTTTCACTTGTTTGGTAAGAGTTACCCCAAGACATTTTATGTTATTTGTGGCTATTGTAAAGGGTGATGTTTCTCTGATTTCTTTCTCAGTCTGTTTATCGATTGTATGTTGGAGGGTTACTGACTTTTTTTAGTTAATCTTGCCACATTACTGCAGGTGTTTATCAGCTGTAGGAGTTCTCTGGTAGAACTTTTGGGGTCACTTATGTATACTACTATGTACCCCAATCCTGCTCATCTCCCAGTCCCTCCATATCTTCCCCTCACTCCTGCAGTATGCCCCCAAACTAATTAAAAAAAAACCCACCTCGCTCCTCCATCTTTTCAATTCCTCTTCATTCATCCTAGTGGCATTGAGAGCTGCGGTGTGTCACACAGTGTATCCTTTTGTCCAATCAGTCCCACCCACTAAATGTTCATTGCAATGAATCATTGGTCTGGTTCAAGGCCTCTGGGTTTTGGTACACCATCATCACTGGACTGGGCCATTGTAGCTAGAGTTTTCCTGCCTGGCCCACAGTCAGGACAAATCTTTTTCACCTGCCAGTCCCACAGCCGCTCAGACCCAACCAAGTAAACACAGAGACTTATATTGCTTACAAACTGTATGGCCGTGGCAGGCTTCTTGCTAACTGTCCTTATATCTTAAATTAATCTGTTTCTATAAATCTATACCTTGCCACATGGCTCGTGGCTTACCGGCATCTTTACATGCTGCTTGTCCTGGCAGTGGCTGGCAGTGACTCCCTCTGCCTT
>CABHPQ010143021.1:5999-17846 GCA_902168405.1 Peromyscus aztecus
CACACACACACACACACACACACACACACACACACACACACACACACGCACGCACGCAGAGCCTTATGCAGCTATAAAGGAGAACGAAACTGTGTTGTCTGCAGGAAGACCTGGAGATCACCATGTTAAATGAAAGATAAATATCGGGGTTTTCTCTTATGTGTGGACTCTAGACTTAAATATATATAGTTCATATATGTATTTATGATGGAAAGACCTGAGAACAGAGGGGACTACAGCAAGGGGAAGAGATCCAGTGGAAGGGGGAAGGGGAACAAGAGGGAAATGGGGGTGAACATAAGGGAAGGTTGACATACCTGTATTAAAAGTCATGACAAAACCCATTATTCTCTATGTTAATTGAGGGCTGGCACCATGCTTTCCACGTCCCACACTATGTACTCAATTTCTTTCTTTCTTTTTTTCTGTTTTACTTTTTTTTTTTTTTTTTTTTTAATTTTTGAGACAGGGTCTCTGTCTCCCTGGCTGTCCTGGAACTCACTCTGTAGCCCTGGCTGTCCTGGAACTCACTCTGTAGCCCAGGCTGGCCACAAACTCACAGAGATCAGCCCCCCTCTGCCTCCTCAGTGCTAGGATTAAAGGGGTGCACCACTACACCCAGACTCTTGTTTTTTGAGGTGAGGTGGTCTTATGTACCCCAAGCTGGTCTCAAACTTCAACTCCCTATGTAGCTGAGGATGACCTTGAACTTCTGATCCACCTGTATTCACCCCCCATGACAGGATTACAGGTGTATGCCACCACACCGTTTCCTGAGGTGCTAGGGATGCAATCTTGGTCTTCAGGCATGCTAGGGATCTGTCTACCCACTGAGCCACACGTCCAGCCCTGAACCCTGGATTCCTACAACAGATGTTGGCATGCCTGTTTCTGCTGCCCATTTCACAGATGAGGACCTGCTTGTGACAGGTGCCAAGTCTACCTAGATCCCCAGCATCTCCTTAACTAGAGGCAGGTGCCCTCCCCGAGGACCAGGGTCCCCAGCAGCAAATCCCACAGACGGTAAATCATCCGAGTTTGGGAAAAGCGGAGCTGGGAAGAGAAGTGGACAAGATGGCTGCGCAGGGCTGGGATGACACAAAGACAAAGGGACAGGCCTTGACAAGCGCAGGGCAGATCAGGGCCAGCTTCAGGGAAAAGGCTTCAGGACCACAGCTCCGTCTGAGCTTCAGCTAAAGGGGAAGGTGGTGGGCGAGTGTGTGGAAACAAGAGGCCCTGCCCCGGCTTCCTGAGAAGGACGCCAGTCACCTCTGGGCACTAAGTCCTTAGGTGGAGCTCCCTACTCAGGGTGGGATAGGTGTCCAGGGAGAGGGAAGGGGAGCTTCTCTAGAGGCAGGGACCAGAGGGCTGTGCCTGGAGGCTCAGGCTCCCAAGGTCACAAGGTCCCTGGGTCCCACAGGAGGCTGCAGTCAGGCTCACCTCCTGAAGGATCTGGCTGATGGCTTTGCTCTGATCCATCTGCTGCCATGACAGAATCTGCTGGAACCGCTTGTCCATTTCCGCCATGCTGCCAGAAAAACAGCACAGTTACGCACTGAGTATTTCCTGAGCACCTACTGTGTGCTGGGCACCTTGCGGGAGACGGAGATAAACAATCACTCAGCACTACTACAGAGGGCAGTGTGCAGTCTCACGGACATCAAGCCGCGGGTAGAGCTCCGAGCTGGCAGAGAACCACCCAGGTCCTCCACTGATCTCTTTCACAACACCCCCCTGAAGTGGATGCCTAGCTCCTGCCCAACCACCTCTTGATGTCCTGGTGAGCCGCTCAGCTTCTGGAATGTTCCTTCCAGCACTTCTGCACTGGCAGTACTCTGTGTCCAGCCCACAACAGGGCTGGTGACAGGCACAGAACCTGCAACCTTAGGCTTCCCAAGCGTCAAGATGTCAGCTTCGAGTTTCCTTCACATTCACTTTAAAACTGTTTTGGTGGTTTTAAAAAACTTATTTTTATGAGCGTTTTGCCTGCATATATAAAAGTACACCGCATGTGTGCAGAGCCCACAGAGACTAGAAGGAGCATCAGGTCCCTCAGGACTGGAGCCACCATGCGGGTGTCGCAAACTGAACCCTGGTTCTCTACAAGGACAGCCAGTGCTTTAAACAGCGGAGCCAACTCTCCAGCCCTGTGTGTGTGTGTGTGTGTGTGTGTGTGTGTGTGTGTGTGTGTGTGCGGACAGGGTCTCATGTAGATCCAATGGCTGTTGAATTCACCAGGTAGTTTACCCATGATCTTCCTGCCTCTACTTAACAAATGTGTGCCACCATGCCCGGCCAAGACTTGAATTTCTTGTTTGTTTTGTTTTGAC
The DNA here is from genome assembly GCA_902168405.1 of Peromyscus aztecus. NCBI lineage: Eukaryota > Metazoa > Chordata > Mammalia > Rodentia > Cricetidae > Peromyscus > Peromyscus aztecus. The sequence goes on from CABHPQ010143021.1 coordinate 8,330, forward strand.
TATGCCCCCAGAAGCTCAGTTTTGATGTCCAGGGGGATGGTTAACAGTTCCGTCTCCATACACAGGCCAGCCCCTGGCACACAGGATGGGCCCAGAGGTAGATAACCTTCACTTCATCGCTGCCTAACCCTGACTCATGACGAGTCTAGATGGGGAAACCCAGAGGTTGACCATCTCTGTCCTGGTAACACTGCCAAGGCTGGGATGGCCTGGGGAGTCAGGGTTCAGCTTTCGCTCCACTCTCGGACCCCCAGCTGACTCTCTCGGAGCCCTCACCTGGGAACACACGCTCTTCCTTACCTTACCTGGAACAGGCCTGCTGGACCAGGCTCTGCCTCTGAGACTCATAGGCCATCTGGATGAGCCGGCTCTTACAGCTCTCGGTCAGCATCTGCTGCATGGCAGCTGTGGAGAGAAGGCTGTGAGCTGCTGAGAAAAGGTGGCTGCTCTTGGGGCTCCCTGCTAAGGACAGGCCCAGGGGGCCCCCTGCTTACTGCCGAACAGTCGTTCTTAACAAAGTCCCTCCTTCTTTCCTTCCTTCCTTCCTTGACAGTTTTGCTAAATAGCCAGACTGGCCTTGGACTCCCAATCCTCCTGCCTCAGCATCCTCAGTTCTCTGACTGCAGATGAGCACCAGCACCCAGCCTTAAAAAATATCTATATTGCTGGGTGCTGGTGGTGCACACCTTTAGTCCCAGCAATCAGGAAGCAGAGGCAGGTGGGCAGATCTATGTGAGTTTAAGGCCTGGTCTACAAAGTGAGTTCCAGGATAGCCAGGCCTGATACAAAGAGAAACCTTGTCTTGAAAAACCAAAAATAGCACTCCCCCTTTGTCATTTTTTGTTGAATTCTTTAAAATACAAAAAATTATGTGTATGGGTGTTCTGTGTGTGTGACTGTGCACCATGTGCATGCAGTGCCTGTGGAGACCAGAAGGGGGCACTGGATCCCCTGGGCTGGAGTTACAGAAGGTCGTGAGCCACCATGAAGTGCTGGAATTCGATTCCAGGTCCTTTGGAAGATCAGCCTATGCTTCTAACCACTGAGCCAGCTCTCCTGTTTCCTAGTTGATTTTTTTTTCTAAGTTATAAAAGTTGTAAGGGGCAAGGTGGTTCAGTGGTAGTGTGCTTGCCTAGCGTGTGCTAGGCCCTGGGTTCAATCAAAGCAACAGCAACTGGGAGGTTTGAAAGGCTGAAAACACAAGCCCTGGACGCTGGTCCCAGCTCTGTGAAATTAACTTAATAAACATCTGGTGATTTCCACAGCTGTTCTTTAACAGATGGTGACAGTGACCTGAGCTGTCCCCTCTGTAGGTGTGGTGAGCACGTGTGGCGAGCACGTGTGGCGAGCTGGCACACAGAAAGCCCCTCCATGACAAAGGCCTCGAAGATGGGGTGAGCCAATCTCCATTTCAGTTACGGACAGGCACTGCCTTCGAGGCCTTCCTTGGCATGTGGCTGCAAGTTCTCAGTGCTGGTCTCCATCAAGTCACATCAGCGCTGACCATGTGGAACCCCGGGGCAACTGGGCACATCAGGAAGGGCAAGAGTGGCCAAGTGAGGCTGACCCTGGCTCTCAATGGCAGAAGCCAGAACAGCTAGGTTTGTGACATGCTCAGGAATGACCCCCAACAGTCCCCAACAGTCCTGTGTGGCAGGCAGGTAACTGTAGTTTCCCCCCATTCTATAGACAGGACACTCGAGACTCAGAATCCAAGCTTGCCTGACCCCAGGGCCTGAGCGCCACAACAGACCTGGCTGCCCTTCCTCAGGGTGGACACTCAGTACCCTCCACATGAGACTGAGGGGAACAGTCTACCCACAAGCACTCTCTTTGTTCCCACCCCACAACTCACAGGCGATCTCACGTTGCCTCAGGTTCTCTGTCTCCTCCTGGGTTATGGACATCAACTGTTCCATTCTTATTCTAGGAAGACAAAAAAAAAAAAAAAAGCAAAATCAAAACACATCCATTCATTCCAACTAGAATCTTAGGAGATAGACACTTCCTCCTCCAGGAAGTCTGCCCTGATATGCCAATCCATGCTGCATGCCCACAGCACTGCACACATCTGAGGATGTTAACCTTGAGCCTTAGCTTCAAAGGATCTCGTGTAGAAGGTGATTACTCTTGAGGACAGTGGGCCACCAACGTTAGGAGCCAATACTATGAACAAATAGGAAGACACCTAACATCCTGGTCCACTGAAGGGCAGGGCAGGCTGAGATCACGGACGCTGCCCGCCGTTGCTCTGGTAACTTCAGACAATGGGGCACCTTCCTGCGCTGCCCGGAGGAGTGTACACTGCCAACAGGTCTGTGAGAGTCACACCCCCACCGAAACCTTCGCATTTACCCCCAAAACGTCCCCTTCTGGCCCTGAGGGAACAGCAGCCAAAGACGGCTTCAAAGCTTTCATTGTTTTCCTTGTCCTGACGCAGGGTCTCCTGTGCAGCCCTGGCTGCTGCCTCTGCCTTCTGAGACGGTTTTAAAAAATATAATTTTATGTGTATAGTTTTATTTATTTGTTTATTTATTTATTATGTATACAGTGCTCTATCTGTATGTACACCTGCAGGCCAGAAGAGGGAGCCAGATCTCATTACAGATGGTTGTGAGCCACCATGTGGGTGCTGGGAATTGAACTCAGGACCTCTGGAATAACAAGCAGTGCTCTTAACCTCTGAGCCATCTCTCCAGCCCCCATGTATATATATATATATTATATATATATAATATAAATATTTATATTATATATATATTTTTCTTTTGCCTACATGTGTATCTGTGTTCCATATTCATGCCTAGTGTCCACAGGCCGCAAGAGGCTGTCAGATCCCCTGTACCTAGAGTTACAGATGGTTGTGAGCTGCCATTTGGGTGTTGGGGATTGAACCCAGGTCCTCTGGAAGAGCCGCTAGTGCTTGTAACTGCGGAGCCATCTCTCCAGCCCTCTACAAACAAGGTTTTGGGCACAAAACTACATCCATGACATAAGAAGTAAAAAACAGGTAACTTTCCACACACGGTGCATGCTGTGTGCTTTTGTGCTTTCACATGCCAAGAGTGCCTCGATCACCCAGCACCCCGCATGTTCCTGAGTGTGACTTAGTTCAAAGGCCTGGACCCTCCGAGAGGCTCCAACTGCTGCCACCTGTTACGGGGCTGTCCTCTGGGCCTGGCCTAGCCCAGTACTAGACATGGTCTGTTAGTAGCAGCGGAATGGACGGTGCCACCAGTTCCCACTGAGCTAGGCCTCCGCAGCCACACAGCTGGCCGGGCAGGACAGACCCCAGGGAGCATTCTGAAGACCCTCCTGTGGTGAGGGCTGAGGTGGCTGGGGAGAGGAGGTTCCCAGGACAGTTCAGAAATACTGTTATTGTGGGGACCCAGGAGAATCAGGAAAGAGTCACAGTAGACACCTTGGGGTGGGGGACAGGCAATGGTGCCAGCCCTTCCCACCATCATTTATCTTTGTGTCTTTCTTTCTCTTTTCTTCCTTTCCTTTACATTTTTTTTTCTCTTTTGGACAGGCCTAGGCTAGCCTGGAACTTCCTATGTAGACCAGGTTGGTCTTGAGCTTGTGATCCTGAGTGCTAGGATTACAGACGTGCACCACCACACTTGTGTGTGTGTGCGTGTACATGCACATGAGTATGCATGTGTGTACATGTATTGTTTGTGGAGGTCAAGGGTCAATGCTGCATGTCTCCTTCTGTCCCTTTCTACCTTATTTTGAGACAAGGTTTCTCACTGAACCTGAAGTCATGAGTTTCTCCCCGCTGGCCAGCCAGAGCTTTACAGATTCCTGTTTCTACCCCCCCCCCCCCCCAGTGTCCTGCAACGGCGGGATGCACTCCCACGCTTGGGTTTTATGCAGAGGCTAAGGAAGGTCTGAACTCAGACCCTCATCCTGTGTGGGAAGCTCTCTACTGAGCCATCTCTCAGTCCCTTTCTGGTATGAGTACTCACTATGTAGAAGCTGGCCTTGAACTCCTGATCCTTCTGAACTCCCGCTTCTCTTCCCTAATGCTAGAAGGACAGCTGCGCGCCAACTGTGACCTATTACTTTCTCTGATGACAAATGCCTCAAAGTGGCCAACTTGGTAAATCCCAAGACAGAGAGAAAACCAAGGCCACCACCCGTACTTCCTGTCTACCACAGGCGCCCAGCAAACCTTGGGGATGGGCCCCCTTGCTTTCCACATGCAAAACATCTCAAGAGCTACACTGTGTGCTGTGGAATAATCCTCTTGTACACTGTAAAGATTTGTCACTCGAATTGGTTTAACAAAACACTGATTGGCCGGGTGGTGGTGGCGCACGCCTTTAATCCCAGCACTCAGGAGGCAGAGGCAGGCGGATCTCTGTGAGTTTGAGGCCAGCCTGGTCTCCCAAGCGAGTTCCAGGAAAGGCGCAAAGCTACACAGAGAAACCCTGTCTCGAAAAACCAAAAAAAACAAAAAAAAACCAAAAAAAAAACAAAAAAAAACCAAAGTGCTGACTGGCTGGTAGATGGACAGGAAGTTAGGTGGGAAGCCAAACTGAGAATGCTGGGAAGAAGGAGGGTGGAGTTAGGAGTCGCCAGCCAGACACAGGGGAAGCAAATGAGAATGCTGTACTGAGCAAAGGTACCAAGCCACATGGCGAAACATAGATAAGAATTATGGGTTAATTAAAGTGTAAGGGCTAGTTAGAAATAGGTCTGAGCTACCAGCCGAGCATTTATAAGTAATACTAATAGGCCTCCGAGTCAATTACTTGGGAAGTGGCTGCGGATATTTGGGAGTTGCTGGCGGGACAGAAACTTCTGCCTACAGCTGTGTCCACTCTAAAGTGATGCTGCCCACTTCTAGCAACGAGGGATACAGCTGGTCCGTGTATCTGCAGGTTCTGTCTGCGCGTCCAACCAACTGCTCATCAATAATATTTGGAAAAATCTTGTGTCTGTACTGGTATGAGTGTGTTTCCCCCGTGATCTCCTAAGCAATGGAGCAGAGTTGCTATCTGCATAGCATCTACATTGTATCGGGTATCACAAAGCATGTACAGCAGACAGGGAAATGTATGAGGCTCTAGGCCAGTGGTTCCCACCCTTCGGAACACTGTGACCCTTTAATACAGTTCCTCATGTTGTGGTGACCCCAACCATAAATTTATTTTCATTGTTACTTTGTAACTGTAACTCTGCTACTGTTGTGAATCAGAATGTAAATATCTGTGTTTGCCGATGGTCTTAGGCGACCACTGTTGAAAGGGTCATTAAATTCCTTGTCATGACCCACAGGTTGAGAACTAGTGCTCTAGGCAAATATTTCACTTTATTTAAGGGACCTGAGCAGCTGTGGTTTGGGGGCCAGAAGTATCACATTCCTCTTATTTCTACAAATGTGAATTAAAAAAAATTTTATTCATTTATTTCTGGTTTAGGACAGGGTCTGTCTATATAGCCCTGGGTGTTCTGGAGCTCACTTTGTAGACCAGGCTGGCCTACAACTCACAGAGATCTGATTGCCTCTGCCTCCTGAGTGCTGGGATTAAAGGCGTGCACCACCATACCTGGACTAAATGTGAATGTTTAAAAATGTTTTATAGCTGAAATACAGACGGGAATTACAGACCCATCTTCCTTCTTTCATATTTCTCAGTTTTTCTCGAGAGTGTACATTTATTTTAAGAAACTACAAGAAGGGCTGGAGAGATGGCTCAGAGGTTAAGAGCACTGGCTGCTCTTCCAGAGGTCCTGAGTTCAATCCCCAGCAACCACATGGTGGCTCACAACCTCCTGTAACGAGATCTGGTGCCTTCTTCTGGAGTGCAGACATACATGCCGCCAGAACACTATATACATAATAAATAAATTTTAAAAAATTAAAAAAAAAAAGAAACTAAAAGAAGAGCTATTATTAACTAGATGCCAAGAGGTAATTCTCCTAGAGCGCCAGGGAGACTTCCCAAAACAAGGGAGGAGCCTATAGCTCCTTTTCCCCAGAGCTGCAAGCACACCCTAGGTTATCCATTCCCCAGAGCTGTGAGCACCCTAGTGCTGTGGGATGGTCTGTATGTCAAATTGCTCTGATTGGTCAATAAATAAAACACTGATTGGTCAGTGGCCAGGCAGGAAGTATAGGCGGGACTAACAGAGAGGAGAATTGAGAGAACAGGAAAGTGGGAGGAGACACTGCCAGCCGCCGCCAGGACAAGCACCATGTGAAGATGCCGGTAAGCCACGAGCCACGTGGCAAGGTATAGATTTATAGAAACGGGTTAATTTAAGATATAAGAACAGTTAGCAAGAAGCCTGCCACGGCCATACAGTTTGTAAGCAGTATAAGTCTCTGTGTTTACTTGGTTGGGTCTGAGCGGCTGTGGGACTGGCGGGTGACAGAGATTTGTCCTGACTGTGGGCCGGGCAGGAAAACTCTAGCTACACCCTAGGCTGCCATGTCCCCCAGAGCTGGAGTGCCCCTGGGAACTGTCTCTAGACACTGGTCCTAGAGACTTACTCACCTCTCATTCTCCAGTGACTTCAGAATCTCAGAACTCTTCTTCTGCCTGTGGGAAAAACCAGAGATGGGCCCTGTGAGCACCAGCGATGATGCTGCTTCTAACCAAGCTGCCCACCTCACCACACTGAGCTCACCACCCAGGAGCTCTGTTCTTAGGCTGTGAAGCCCTCCTAGGCTCTCCTGTGACAGGAGAGTCAAAGTGCTTCTCAGGCAGCTGGATAAGGCGGCGCACACCTTTAATCCCAGCACTGGGGAGGCAAAGGCCAGCAACCTCTGAGTTCGAGGCCAGCCTGGTTTACAGAACGAGTTCCAGGACAGCCAGGGCTACACAGAGAAACTTGTCTTGGAAAAAACCACAAGTGCAGGAACACAGAGCGCCCGGCACAGAAGCACCAGCCGAGTGTCTCCTTTCCTGCAATCACTGACTTTGTCACTGACAGATGACAGAAGAAAGAGGACCCAAGGCAGGGAAGAAGGAAGCAGGGGCTAGTGGAGCATGTGGCTATAGCCAGTTTCTAGAATCTTCCTATGGTGGACCCCAACCAGATGTTTTCAGACTTGAGATTTCTACTCGGCTCCTTTCTCTCCAAACCATCAAGGACGGCTCTTGGTAGTTCCTATGTAAGACAGTTTGTTACCTACAGGGTGAGCGGCTGCCCTCAGGAAACAGGCTCCTTGGAAGCCAAATGCAGGAGCAGGCTGTGATTTTCAGCTGCTAGTATGTAGAGGGGAAATGGGCCTTGGGGAGAAGTGCAGTCAACAGCCCTGTGACAGAGCCCGGCCTGTAATCCCCAGGGTGGGCTCTCTGCAAATCAGAGCACTGAACCGCCTTCCTTGGATCCTGGCAGAGGAATGCTTGGGCAGGGTGAAGACTGTCCTGCCCTCAGAGGGCATCTGGGGCTGGCCAGACTGACCTCTGATTGTCCTGCAGGAGTCTCTGGATGCGGCTGGCGATGCTCTGCTCGGTCTGCTTCAGCTGCTCCTGCAGCTGCTGCCGCTCTGCATCCAGGCAGCGCTGGCGCTCACTCAGGCCCTGCTCCAGCCGTGTCTGCTCCTGCAGCGGGGAAGCACAGGGACCCCAGATGCAGGCAGTCGGGTTTGACTGGAGGAAGGACAGTGGAGTGCCTATCTCACTTTCTACATGCCCTCTGTGACCTTGGGCTCGTCCCTCCCTCCCCACTAGGCTTATGAGTGTCCACTGTACCCAAGGAGGCCGGCCAGGGTATCTAGTCAGGACTTCCATTCCTGCTTCCAGGGGATGGTGGGACAGCTTAATCCCCTGCTCTGCCACTTCCCCGGGGCACAGGCAGGCTGGTGTGTGGTCACTCCCCGGGGCACAGGCAGGCTGGCGTGTGGCCACTCACCTGCTTGACGGACTGCAGGATCTCATCCTTGTGACTGTAGCTCTGCTGCAGCAGCTCGGCATGCTCTCGCTGCCCGAGGTCCAGGCGCCGCTCAAACTCCAGCTTCTCCAGCATCTTCTGCTCCTGTGGGGACAAGCTGCCTGCCTTCTATGTCTAAAGCAAGCCAGGAGGAAGCTGTCTCCCAAGTCTCTGAGGAGCTGCGGTCTTCCAGAGGAAAAGTGGCAGAGAGGGCCTTACCTTTCGCTTCTCATAGTCGGAGAACCGGTTCTGGGGAGAGAAGAGCAGAGGTGAGGAGAGGGTGGTGTGTGGTTCCCTCCGCACACCCTGGCCTGCCGGGCCTGCTTCACTGGGACGAGGATATGGAAGGATGAGAACTGATACAGGGCCTGGGGGCTGCAGTGGGAACCACTGTATGCTTGACATCACGGGAAGGAGGGAGCCCTCCCGGACAGCTCCGGGAGGAAGGAGGGAGTCCTCCAGGACAGCTCCGGGAGGAAGGAGGGAGTCCTCCAGGACAGCTCCGGAAGGAAGGAGGGAGTCCTCCAGGACAGCTCCGGAAGGAAGGAGGGAGCCCTCCAGGATAGCTCCGGAAGGAAGGAGGGAGCCCTCCAGGATAGCTCCGGAAGGCAGTGCCGGACTCCCGAAAGAGCAAAACAGGCCATCTACCTCCTGGATATCTGTGTAACACACCACAGCACCCAACTCTGGCCACTCAAACCTCTGAAAGCACAAAGGTGCTGTGCAGGTTTCTGGAGAATTAGAGAGAAAGTGGAGACAAACTCAGATACGGCCCAATAGGCATGGGCACTGCAGACGCTTCCAAGTCCGAAAGGCCTGAGCTTCCTGCTTAGTCCCCTCTTCCCTCTCCAATTTCCACTAACTGCTTAAAGTGACAGGTTACAGAGGCATTCTCATCAACAAGGGCAAAGTGGTGAGACTCCCCAGAAGACTGAAGCCGCACTGCAGGCAGCTGGAGTTCCCACTCACAGCCATCAGATCTGCTCTGTGAGCCGGGGTGAGAGAGCAGAGACGGCAGAGGCAGGTCCTGCCTGCTCCAGCAGCAGATGTATCTAGATAACTGTGGCAAACTTTGCTGAGCCTCTAGGGACCTCAGGTGCCTGCCTGCGTGCCCATTTGTCCCTTTACTAGTCCTGAGTCACGGGCTGTCCTCGCCAGTGAGGGGCATGGGATCAGGAAGGAGTGCAGAGACAGGGTATCAACACAGACATGCTCCTGCCTCCCCGAAACTCTGTCAAGCGGGAGTGGGGAGGTGGGGGTGGGGTGGGGTGGTGGACTGTAACCAAAACATTTAGCACACAATCCGTTACTCAAAAACCACTGGTGAGTGCTCCCTGGCAATGTGAAGCCCGGAGCTGGTTTAACCTAGGCTGGTGACGCTCACAGGACACATCTTAACTGAGAACCAGGGCCAGTGAGATGGCTCAGCAGGTAGAGGCTATTTTCAGCAAACCTGATGACCTCATGATCCCTAAGACCTGCAGGGTGGTAGGAAAGTGCAGGGAACCATGGAGCTGGCTTGGCCTGGCCACCTTGAAACGTTTTTCAGGTTAGAGTCGGTGGCTCCTGGGGCACTGCGCGCCTTCCAGTTCCTGAGAGACTGATGCACTCCCCCAGGCAGCGAAGC
>CABHPQ010143023.1:0-10760 GCA_902168405.1 Peromyscus aztecus
CCCTCACCCGTACAGCTGGTGCTTCTCATTATTTACTGGCGACACTGGAGGCTTCCTGTTTGTAGACCTCCTCATTTACTCTGACTTCAGTTGCTTTGGGCTCCAGGCCCTTGGGACCCTTACTGCCCTCTCGTGACTCTCGTCAATCGTGTTTTCCAAATGACCCCCCCACACACACTTCATATAAATCATTCCTGCTAAGCATGTAGAAAACTTTCCAAAGAACTCGAATCTTGACACACGATGACGACTATTTCTGTGAACTCTTTTTTTTTTTTTTTTTACCAAATATATCCTACAGCTGATTCTTAATACATGTATCTTACTATAGAAGCTATATGAGCACTTTATATATTATGCTTAACGTAAGTCCTAAAATACATATGATTCCAGATATAACTCCTTCTATAATTATCTATCTATAATTGCAGCCAACACCACATGTCAGCTCACAGCTGAGGCACTAAATGGTCAAGATGGTGTTTAATATTATGAGCACAGGATGGTCCAGTGATTAGCAATTACTGGCAAGGAGTAGTGAGCTGAATTAATTGCTTGCTGACATATTGACACTGATAGATACCCATTGCCGCATAATGGACACTAATGCACGGAAGGCTACACAGTAAATTGGCCCTTCAGCGCTCGCTGGGGAGCAGAGCAGATTAAGTGCAAGTCAATGGCATCCAATAGAAAGGCCGATGGCTTTGATGTTTCCTCTTCACGCGCTGTCTGTCCAACAGGTATCCCAAACCAGCCTGGGCGACGCACAGCAGGCTCCTCGTGCCCCAGCTCGGGCAATCAACATGCCATCCCTGCCTGTGTAGAGCATGACCTCCTGAGGGGAGCACACCCCCACTCACTCCAGGACTCCGTAGGTCCTGCCACATGCCCTTATCTAGTGTGAGGATTCTGAGATGCCCTGGAACTGGGACCCGGCTGACAGAGAGCAGTTCTCTCAGATGTCCCAAAGAGCACTTTCTCAGGATGTGGCCCTGTCATCGGGTGTCCTATGCCCTGTCTCTAGTGGGATCTGTTACTCCTGAATATTGGCAAAGGTGGGGGTGAGCCTGTGTAGGGGTGAATGTGACTGCAAGAATGGATCTGGATCAATGTTGAACTCTTTGTCCTGTAACACCAGACCTGAAATAAGGAGGCGAGTGCTGTCGGGGCTCAGTCTCAGAGGTTTGAGTTCATGGCAGCAGGGCCCAGAGGTGGAACCGAGCAGCTCACATTCCATCACTGGGGCCCGGAGCAGAGAGGGCAAATGTCTACACTAGCTGGATTTCTCTTCTCTCCCTTTTATTCCATACTTGCCTCTAGCCTGTGGGATAGGAGAGGTCTCCAACTTGACTAATTCTCCCTGAAATTCCCTCACAGAAATACCCAGAAGTGTGTTTCACTGATTCTCCTGGCACTTCTAAATCCAGGTAAATCAGCAATCAAGATTAGGTAACACAAGGCTACTCCTCATCAATGAGACACCCAAATGATCTCCTTAATCTGTAATACTCCTCTTCCCCAAAGCTTCATGTCCATGGGACAATGCCAAATACACTGAATCCTTCTCCAAGGGGCCCCACATCTTCACAGTTCCAATACTGCTCACACGTCCAAGCCAAACTCTTCTGAGACTCGAGGTAAACTTTTAGGTGGGAGCCCCTGTAAAGTCAAGACAGAGGACAGAGTCCCAAAATACAGTGGCACAGGGTGAATGTTCCAGATGGAAAGACCAGGAGAACAGCCAGAAAGGACCAGCCAAAGCAGGACAAGAATTCAGCAGGACAAACACCAAATGCTGTGGTCCCGTGACCAGTATCTGAGGCACTGGTGGCATGGCGGCGTCTCTGAAGGGCTTGGGCAGCCCCGGCACTGTGACCCTGCTGCTTGTGCCCCACGGGGCCTCTCTTCTGGCCTCACTTAAGCTCTCCAGCTCTTCTCAGTAGACATTCCACGTTCCCGGATTCTCTAACGTCCTGCTCTCTCCACTGGTCCTTCATCTTCCTTCTCAGCTTTGTGCACTATTCTCTCAGCCCTCCTGTGACCCGGCCATGCACTAACTGGCCTCCCAGGCCTTCCTCTGAAATCTGCGTGGATGCCTCCATGATCCTGTCATGCTTCCATTCTCATGCCTACCAAACTGGCACCGTGTGGCACGTCTGTCAATCAGAAGCACTGCACGTACACGTGTGTGTCCCTCTTCTCTGCCGCCTACCTCACAGTCACTGGCCACTCGGAAGCTGGCCTCGGGAGTCTTCTCCCGGGGGCAGTGCCTTTGCTAGAAGACTACTACTCATGCCACCGGCTACCCCTTGGAAGAAGAGTGGGGCAGCCCGCTGTGCCAGCCACCAGACAGTCCTGAGCTCCTTGGGGTTGCAGCTGCCGAAGGCCACCCTGTCATCTTTGTGAGCCTTCCTCTCTAGACAAAGAACCTGGCAGAATGTCACAACCATGCAAGCTGGAAGCCATCTGAGGCGACACCCGGCACTCACTCCCACCCTCAGCTGGTCCCACATCAGACAGTATGGTTGGGAGCATCTCTGCCCACTTCCATGTCACTGGCTAAAGAAGCATCTTGAGGAAGAAACAAACAGGCACGCAGTCACAGAGACACTCACCCCCCCCCCAAGAGGAGAACAGCCTAGATTGCCCAACGCCAGCTCTACAAAAGCTGTGCGCGGCTCACACCTGCACATGAGGCTGCAGCTCAGCCCATAGAGCATGCACCCCAGGGCAGTCACCCACCTCCCAGGACCACTGAGCTACCCCTTGGCATTCTTCTTGATGATACCACATAGCGCCTTGCCAAGCTGGTCCTCACTTCAACTCTTGGGCCCTCCTCACTCCTACACCAGGAATTTACTTCTGTCTTGCAGACATCCTACCAAACAAGCTCTCAAAACAAACAAACAAACAAACAAAAAACCCAGATGTGAAGTTGCTTCCAACTACTGGCCCCTTTCTTTCTCCTTACAGAGATGTGATGTGTTTCTTACAAAAAAAAGGAAAATGACACATGGAAACAAGCTATTCTGGGGTTGAGATAAATGAGTTAGGACATCAGTGGTCACCGAAGAGGCCTAACTTAACATTAGTGCATCCATGACAGGCTGCAGACTAACAATACTGGGACTAGACCTCACCATTACAATAACCAGGAAAAGCCACAGACTGTACCCTGCGGGGAACCAATCAGAATTGAGACAAATAAGTACTAAATGCTCTCCCTGACCTAACCGCTATGTCAGAATGGACAGAGCCCAAGCTCAGCTTGCAATAAAGGCTCTTTGCTTTTGCACGTGAACTGGGACTCCTGGTGATCTCTGGGGGACTCCTGGTGATCTCTGGGTGGGCATAACAGTTACCAGCTCTCTGAGTGAACCTGAACAAGTGTCTGAGGCTCTCTAAGCCTAGTCTTTGTTCTTAGAAGGGGAAGACAGAATTTGTGGGGCCACATGAAGCTGCAATTCTAAGACATCTCTCAGCAGGATGCGAGAGCTGTGTGAGTCTACACTGCAGTCAGACACAGGCCCCCTACACCCTAAAGTACAAAGAAATCCAGAGGGGGCGGCACTGTCAGCAGCCCACGTGGACTTTTACTTGATGGTAGAGTAACAAGACACACAGGAAAGAAGAGACAAACTAACACCGTTTCCTTGGGGCCTCTGATGTTGAGATCCTTGATATCCTATACCACATCAGAAGAAGGTCAAGTTGCCACACAGCAGCCTGTTGGCAACCCTCACCATTCCCCAGGTCACACTGTAACCCCTCAGCATGAGTCAGACCCCCCACCAGCTAAGCCAAGATACCAGCCCATAGTATTTCAGTTCCTGGGGAATCTCAGCAGGAGCAGTTGGTAGCCCTAGATTTGCAGGTTTACAGGGAACACGGGTATCCTTCTAACTGCCCAACACCTTCCGTGTTGCTTCACTCAGAACTCACTGCCAACCCACACCATGGGTGTCATGATGATTCCCACACCACACAGCAATAAGAAGGAAGTCCCAAGGTAGCTGGAACATGCTTTCTACCTGGCATGGCTCTGTCTGTAGAGAATTGTGCTAGCAGCGTGGAGCTCCTGACGTCTAGTTCCCCCTAGATTCTTCCCCCCACAGCTCCTGTGGGAGGAACCGGCATGGGTGATGGATAGCCTTCACCATCACCTTGGCAGGATTTGGAACCACCTAGGAGACTCACTTCTGAGTGTGGCTGAGGGGGTTCCCAGAGAGATTTAAGTGAGCAGGGCAGACCCAGCCCTGAACATGGATGCTACCATGTTATGGACTAGACTGAATTAAAAGGAAGACCAGCCTCCCACACTCTTTACTTCCCAGAGGTAAGGAGTCCCACCCAGCTGTGAGTTCCTGCTGTCGTAAACTCTCCCACATCTTTCCTGTGATGGTGAACCACACCCTCCCTGTCTTCCTTCAAGTTGCTTTCTCGTTGTCATGGCAAAAGTAGCTGGTACCGTGTGGCCCAGTCGGGAAGGCAGGAGTGACCCACTTCTGTGAATACTTTATCTGTTTTCCCCAGGGTCCACCCAGGAGCCACAGGGTACAAAGCCTAAACGTCACTTTTAAGCTCTTGTTGGCTGGGACAGTTTCCAGACATTCTTGGCTGTGGATGACCTTGATGCTTGAGGAAATTTGACCAGAAGGTATGAAAATCATCCTTATTTAGAACTTGCCAAGTTCCCCCTCATGTTTATCGGAGTAATGTTTTCTCAAGAAAAGCCTCCCGACCCAGGGAAACGCATCATTTGCCTTGTGTCATAGCAAGGGTGGCCCTGCACACACTAGGACTGTCACTTTGGGTGCTGGTCTGACCTGGCCCAGAATGTTAGGTTTCCCACCCTATACTCTGTCTTGAGAAGGAAGTCACCCTGTGTAGCCACACTGCAGAGTGGATGGCTGGGCCCCACATTCCTTGAAGGCAGAGTCGTCATGAGTTATTTGGAATTGTTATGCAGAGAAACCTGTCAATTTCCCCAACTATTGTTCAATCATTTACCTATATACAGACGTTTATCTCATGATTTGGGTTTCGGTCCAATGCAGCGGCCCCTCCTTGTTTGTAGGAGTTATATTTGAGATGTGTGATAGTTCTGTCCCTGAACAGAATATGATTCTTCCCCACACCTACACAACTATGTTGAAATTTTATTTATAAATTAGGCACAGGAAGATATTCACACTAGTAAGTAACAACAAAACAGAATAATTATAACAACATACTACAACAAAAGTTATTTGAGAACATGTTTCCTGCTGGAATTTTCCATTTCTCTGTTTGGAAGGCAGTTGACTAGCTAAAACAGTGAAAATACACCAAGTGATGTATTTTCCCAGCACTCGGGAGGCAGAGCCAGGCAGATCTCTGTGAGTTCGAGGCCACCCAGTCTACAGAGCAAGATCCAGGACAGGCACCAAAAACTACACTGAGAAACTCTGTCTTGGGGGAAAAAAAAAACCTGAAAATTGTAGCATGAGTCTTAAAAGTTCTTATTTATAAAATCAAACCTGGGCCAGGTATTGGGGCGAACACTGAAAGGTCAGAGAGACAGAACAAGCCACAGCTAATCTCACCTGGCCAACTTCTCAGCTGGTCTTGTTTCCTCAGACTGGAAGCCTCTGTGTCCTCATATCCAAATGACTCTCAGCTGAACTGCTGCTAGAAGCCTGAATGCTTAACCAGCCCAATGCTTCTCCAGGCCAAATGCCTTTCCAGGCCAAATGCTTCTAGTTTCTGGTCCTCATGCTTTATATATCTTTCTGCTTTCTACCACCACTCCCTGGGATTAAAGGTGTGGGTCACCATGCCTGGCCATTTCCAATGTGGCCTTGAACTCACAGAGATCCAGAGGGATTTCTGTCTCTGGAATGCTAGTTAGGATTAAAGGCGTGTGCTACCACTGCCTAACCTCTGTTTAATATTGTGGCTGTTACGTCTCTGACCCCAGATAAGTTTATTAAGGTACACAATATTTTGGGGAACACAATACCACCACAGAAAATACAACAGCAGCTTGGGAGGACAGCTATAGTCCTTCGCTGTGCCTCTCAAAGCCTCCCACCTGTGGCCCTGAAGACCCCATTCAGCTTGCTCCAACATCCTTGACATGGCCTTTCCACCACCAGATTTCCATAAAACAGCTGCACTTCCTGAAACGATACAATGTTGTGGTGCAACATCCCTCACAAGCCCCCAGATCTGTAAGTGGAATTCCTTGGGTGGGGGGGGCTCCCATTCCTCTTGTGGGGTATTTGTGCTGGAACTAGCATCTGGGTGCTAAGAACGTTTACCATCCCTAGGGGGCTGTTGCTTTTAGGAGCTCCAGGTGACAGAGCCCAGGAATGCATAGGTGTACACCCACCAGTGTGCATGCCCACATATCTACTGCATGTCACCACCTTGGTCTAGATCAAGCTCACGGGAGGACTTCTACAAGAAGGCTGGTCTATCAGCACATCCCCTACAAGATGTTTCACCAAGACCCCTCAAGGCCATCCTGAGAAATGAATTCATCCTCTCAGATTCTCATACAAAATGAAAGGACTGCATGGTTTAGACTATTCCATAATTCCAATGTGGCTCAGGTGAGATTATGGTCTACCACAGGAAGAACCCTAGGCTGGTACGGCAGTTAAACAATGAGAACATGTTCCCAAACCAGGCAGTCTGATTTTGTTCTTCCTCTAACTGTAGAAAAGCTCAGGTGACTTCTGTGACTCACTGACTGAGTCCTTTTGTTTTTTCCCCCGAAGGGAAAGGAGACAAACATGGTCTCCGAGTGGCTCAGCTGATCTTGTGGAATGTTCCAGGATGTGATATTGTGTTGCTCACAACAGAGCCTCATAGCAGGCTCATTAAAACTTTCAGGATTTTGGGGTGGACTTGAGGTAAAAACCCAAATGATATGATTCAGGACAGGTATAGAAGCAGCAAATCTGTCCCAACTGGGCTGACCAACTAAAGCCAACACTAACCAGTTGCCTAGAGACAGCACCACACATCTCCTTCCATCCCCAAGCCTACCTCAGCTACAAGTCTGTGTGTATGGCTAAGTCCTCTTGAGATACCATCCTTTGCCTACACAGTCACACTGTGTCTTAAGGTTCCTTGAGTTACGACCCAGCTTACCTCATTCCACCTCTGCTGCAAAGGCTTCTCCGTTCCCAAGGACCATAAATTGTTTTATTTCAAGTGCTCAGGGCTCTCTGTTGTGCCCACACAGAAGATGCAGCTAACAAACACTTTCAATGGTAACAGAATTATCCTTGGTGCATGAGGAATCACATCTAGCCCACAGGCTCTGGTGCTGAGTGACTTCTGTGGGCCTCCTACAGTCAGACCCAGCCAGGGTACCCACCCTCACCCCAGCATGGCCCAAGCCTCCCCTTTGTTATACATAGTGGAGATGCTCAAACTTATACAGAGTTTAAATATTAATTTGCTTTTCTGTATATTCTAATTTCAGTACGCCAAGGAAAAAACTTGATGATTGGCGATTGTTATCATGTAATTTAAATGTAGCATGTATTTACTTGATAATACCAGTCAATTTTCTCAGTTGTATATGTAATAAACACACTCCCAACCCATAATTCTCTATGATATTTATCTGAGTGATATAAACATTCCTTTGAATAATAATGCTTTGTGTAACCTCCCATGACAGTTCGTCTATTAAAAAGGAAATTAAATACACAAAGGTATGGGAGGCATTGCGGCAGGCAATAATGAACTTAGTAAATTCATGAAGGACGATGGAACAGGCTCACTGGAAGCCTAAACTTCCCCTCTGTTCCTCATGACTCATCACTTAGCAGGGACACACCGGAGCTTCCCTTAACCCTCCTGCTCCAGACCTGGGGGACCGTGGGTAAAGGGTGCCTCAGGCCGGGCCTCTTACCGCACCAGCTCTGAATGCTCCAAGCTTCTCACTATTGACCCAAACACCCCAGGGGAAATGGCCAGTTCACAGTCCAGCCTCTAACCTGGCATCAAACTGCCAAGTATCCAAGATTTCTATTGTTCTGAACGATACGAACTTCCTCCCATGTGTCAATCATCCACCCTACCAATGCAGTTCAACAAGGAATTACTGCCGGAGGTCCAGATGGGTTCCTAGTAGGGCGCTCTTGTTTTATCACTAGCCAAGTGCCGACATTCCACCTTCTGAAACAAAACGGCAACAAAATTTAATGTAATTTAATGTAATCCTAGCTCTCTTGTGAAGTTAAGTCAAGGTGATTTCCACAAGTTCTAGGACAGACTGGGCTGGAAGGTGAGACTTGGTCTCAAAAAAGAATAAAATGTTTGTTTTGTGATTTCTTTATTTTTATTTTAGGTGTATGAGGTTTTTTTGTTTTGTTTTGCTTGTCCGCATATGTCTGTGTACCACATGTATGCAGTACCCACGGATTCCAGATGAGGGCGCCAGATCCATTTGAAACTAGAGTTACAAGACGGTTGTACGATGTTGTATGGGAGCTGTGAATCATACCTGGGTCCTCTGGAAGAGCAGCCAGTGCTCTTAGCTGCTGAGCCATCTCTCCAGCACCTCAGAAGTAAATTTTTAAGAACTGGGGAATGTAATTATTAAAAGGCACTAATAACTCTATGAGTCATTCATAACATGCTGCTGATAGCTTGTGTTCATTTTTTCCTTTACCATATAATTATTTCTGGCAGTGAACCTGTATAACATTGCCATCTAACCAAAGTCCAATAAGTGTGTCCATAATGGCCCATCTCTTAAAAAGAGGTAGAGAAGTTTTAAGTTAGAGAGAATATCCCCTCAAAATAATATTTGCTATCTTTTTTATAAACCATAAAAGCTTGGGGCTGATAAGATGTCTCAGCAAGAAAAAGTGTTTGCTGTAAAGCCTGCCGTGAGCTCAAGCCCCAAGACCCCCCTGGTGTAAGAGGAGAACTGACTCCTGAAGGTTGTCCTCTGACCCCCACCTGTGCACACATACACACAATAAATAATAAATAAAATGTCACTTTGAAAAATCAACACGAAAGCTGGACCGGAGTAGAAGAAGTCAGACTCCAACAAAATTGAAAGTGCCTCTCCTCTCAGATCAAAGAGCAGGGAAGGAGACGCTTCACTGCTGAGGACCGGCCGGACCCATGCTTAGGTCAGCTGTGTGTTCAGTTGAAAGCATGAAAAGACGGTGCAGATTATAGAGTCATCATTTTAAAAGCCCTCCTGGTAATTCTTTTAAAGTCATCAGTCAGAAGACCATTAGCGTAATTACCAGTCCCTGAGGATTATCTGGGGAGTCCCCTTGGGTCCTCTCCTGCCCAGAGCCAGGGGCTTCACTGTCCCATGCTCCGCCTTGCTGAGCCATGGCCTGGCTGTGAAAGGGGAACATGTTTAATGAGTGGTGGAGTCAGATGAACCTTCCCACAACTAGAGTCCTCCCCACTGCCCTGGCCAGTGGCATCATCAGAGAGAGAGTCTGTGAGTGGTCTCTGCAAGCCCAGAGTCTGTCTGCCTCAAAGCCCATGCTTCCCGACCCTACACCTCCAATTTCCCAGCTTCCCACATGTTATGGCTTGAATGTGAACTGCCTCCCAAGGCTCCTGTGTTGGATGCTTGCTCTGAAGCAGGAGGTGCTGTTTGGGGAAGCTGTGGAATGGTTAGGAGATGAGGTCTAGCTACAGAAAATGGGTCACTGGGACGGGCCTGTGGGGCTCTGCCTTCTCCTGGCCCTTTCCTCTAACCCTTCCCTGCTACCTGACTGCCGAGGAATGAGGTGAAGACTCTCCTTGGCCACATGTTCCCACCACCTAATGATCTGACCAAACAGCCATGGACTGAACACTCCAAAACCATTGTCTTAGTTAGGGTTTCTATTGCTGCGGTGAAACACCATGACCAAACCAACTTGGTGAGGAAAGGATTTATTCGGCTCACACTTCCACACCACAGTCCATTACTGAAGGAAGTCAGGGCAGGAACTCAAGCAGGGCAGGAACCTGGAGGCAGGAGCTGATGCAGAGGCCGTGGAGGGGTGCTGCTTCCTGACTTGCTCCTCACGGCTTGCTCAGCCTGCTTTCTTATAGAACCCAGGACCACCAGCCCAGGGATGGCCCCACCAACAATGGCCTGGGCCCTCTCCCATCAATCAGATTTGTAAGGCAATTAAGAAAGTGCCTTACAGGCTTACCGATAGCCTGATCTTACGGAAGCATTTTCTCAATTGAGGTTCCCTCCTCTCAGGTGACTTTAACTTGTGTCCAGTTGACATAAAACTAGCCAGCACAGCCATGAACCAAATAAATCCCTCCTCCCTCCTGGCAGGCATTGCTACAGTGGTAAGAAAGCCAGCTCACCAGCTACCATTGGTTCATGCACCCGGACACGACTCTCTGAAGGTTTATTTTACTAAAAGGCCCAGGGAAGGACTCTAGCTAGTTGTTGATTGGTTGTTTCTTTTCTTTTGTTCTACAGCCAAAGGCACTGATAATAGGAATTAAATTCATAGCTGTGGTCACACAGGGGATTAGAGGAAAGCAAGACACCCCCAGAGAGATGTGAGCTGTCTCACACCAGAATGAGAAGCTGAACCATCCAAGTTCTTCTATGGGGTGGCTTCTCATCTCTCCTGCCTTGCTTCTTTACTCCTGCTCTCAAAGTCAAGACTTTATCTCACCTGTGCCATCTAAGGCTTGACCCGTCACTGCCCCGAAGTCCTGTGCCATCCAAGACTAGATCCATCGCTGACCCGAAATCCCATGCCATC